>CABHPR010124692.1:12497-25488 GCA_902168415.1 Peromyscus melanophrys | reverse complement strand
TTTTTTTTTTTTTTTTTTTTTTTTGAGACAGGGTTTCTCTATGTAGCTCTGGTGCCTGTCCTGGATCTCACTCTGTAGACCAGATTGGCCTCGAACTCACAGAGATCCACCTGCCTCTGCCTCCCAAGTGCTGGGATTAAAGGCGTGCGCCACCACCGCCCGGCTGAAATATTCCCTTTTTGATTCCTGACTAATTTATGTATGTAGAAGGCTGGGAAAGGTCTAGAAAAGGAGTTTGTGCTGATCAGGCTCAACCATTGACATCACAATTCTGTTTAGTGACCGCTGGGACACAAACAACATTAACAGGCTGTGCTACACAGTCCCGAGTCCTGAAGTTTTGAGTCTGAGGACTCTAGTTGTGTTAAGTTTGATATGGGAGAGACTCTTGATCAGTCAAACTGTCTGTCTGTCTATCTATCTATCTACCTAGCCACCTACCAATCTATTTATCGTAGACAGAGTTTCTCTGTGTATCCCTAGATTGCCTGGAGCTCACTATGTAGACCAGGCTGTCCTTGAACTCCCAGAGATCTGTCTCTGCCTCCTAAGTGCTAGGCTTAAAGGTGTGCACCATCACACCTGGCTTATTTCATTTCATTTTGTGTTGAGTCAGGGTCTTACTATGTTGTCGACGCTCAATGTCTGGGCTTCTGTGTCAGCCTCCTAAGTAGTTGGGACAACAGGCATGCATCAGAGTTGCCAGCTCCTGTTTAAATACTTTTAAAATATTTAACTTTTTTGCAATCGTGTTCTATGTCAGACATTCTGCTGTAAAGCAATAGACAAAGACATGGCAAATTACATAGAATTATTATATATAAATTATTAAATATGTTCTGTGGAAACATATGTAATTATTAAATATTATATATATATATATGAGTCCAAAGAGGAGGCAGAAACCTCATAGTAATTTCCATAAGTGAACTCTAGTGATTACCAGGTGATTGGCAATAGCAGGAATAGGTCAGTGAGACCTAAGGAAGCATTAGGAATATCAGAAGAGCAAATGGAGAAAGAGCAGCTCCCATCCTCCAGAGCCCACATAGAGCATTCAAGATGGAGGCCCTCTTACCCCAGGCCTCATGGGTAGAGAAGGTCATGAGGGTTGACCTTTCCATAAACCTACTGTCTGGAGTACTGAAGAAGCTATCTGCTGAAAAGCTGTGCCAAGGGGGTGCCAGGGAAGCTGGCCAAGGGGAGGCGCCCTCTCTTGGCAAGCTCTTGCAGAGCCTGCAGGGTTCCCGCAGAGGTCATTCACTAGTAGGTGCCAGGAAGGCTGCCCACAGGAAGGCATCATGTGCTGTTGGCACTGAGAACCTACAAGGTAGCCCCTAGCCTAGAGAGAGACGCTCTCCTCCCCCAGAGTCTGTCCAGAACTACTCTAACAAAGCTTGAGCCACACTGGTTAGCAAAGGGGAATTGCTGAAAGGGTCCTGACCTCGTCACAAAGCAGGTACTGAAGGGTGGGTCCGGAACAGGGATAACCAACTCCTGACTGCCCTAATAGGTCGCTTAGGGTATTGGGACAGGCTTATTCATCAGAAGAAACCTCGAGGTAAGAGGACGGTAGCGCCACTACAGGCCCTAGCAGGGGGAGTTCTAGATGAAGTAATGTTTGCATGGGTATCAAAAAAGTCAGATGAAAAGTTAAAAAAAACCAGACACTCAAGAAAGGCGTAATTTATAATGCCTAAAAACCTCCTTGACTTGACAGAAGAAATAATAATAAAGTGTTCTGGGGTGGAGAAGAGGCAGAAAGCAATCCTGCTCTGACTTTGGCAGGCTGAGGTGGAAGGAAGTCGGGCACCATCAACATTTCCTGAACACCCACCAACTAGCTGTATCCGAGGCTTGAAAGCCGAGACAGACAACAAATGCAAACTGCCAGACGGGAGCCTCTGCTGCACCCAGCCCACCCTCTTCTTTCCCAGAACTTCAACCTTTGCAGAGTCATGCCTACTTTGTTGCCATAGCAACAAACCAAATGGGGCATATGATCAATGCTTTGGCCGAGGGTGGACACGGGGCTGAAGTTTTCTCTTGAGTTTTGTGCTTGTTTTCTTTTCCTGTAGCTGAAGCTCAAATCCAGGGCTTTGTATGTGCTGAGCAAATGCTCTAACCACTCACAAACACCCCCAGCCCTTTCTGAGAAGCTGTGTCTTTAGACCAATGACACCAGGAGTAAGAATCGGGGCTGGACATGTAGCTAAGTGATAGAGTAATAGAGTGCGAGATTAGCAGTGCGAGGTCCTGGATTCAACCTCCGGCAAAAAAGAAAGCGAGGAAAAGAAAGAAGGAAGGAAGCGAGAGGGGGACGGAGGGAGGAGGGATGGAGGGAGGGATAGAGGGAGGAAGGGATGGAGGGAGGGAAGTGGGATGGAGAGAGGGAGGGATGGATGAAGGGAGGGAGGGAGGGACGGAGGGAGGGACGGAGGGAGGGAGGGAGAGAGAGAGGGAGGGAGGAAAGGAGGGAGGGAGGAAGGAACAGAGGGAGGGGGGAATAGAAAGAGGGAAAAGAAGAGAGAGTTCTGCAATGCTCTGCAGCTAAACAGCACCTGTGTCCTGGTTTTAGACTTTCCGTTACTTACTCTTTGACAGTCAGTACCATGAGTCCAGGCTCTGAACTACCTACCAATTGCATAACCTTGAACAAATAAATTGCCTTTGTGTACCTCAACTTTCCCATCTGTAAAGTGGAGGAGATGATAATATCGGTTTCACACAATTGAGAGATTGAATGTTAATATACAGAAGATTTTTTTTTTTTTTTTTTAGGACAGAGCCTAGTACATAGTAAAAGCACTCTGGATCTCAAACATTACTGATATTTTAAAACAACAAAACCCAGGCACCAGCAGGGGTGGCGATGCACATCTGTAATTCCAGCACTAGAGAGGCTGAAGTGGGCGGTCCAGCCTCAGCTACAGCGTTAGTTAAAGTCCAACATGAGCTAAATAAGACCCTGTCTCATTAAAGAAAATCAGTACAGAAAGGAAAACGCCAACCAAGCTACAAACCCTCCAGTCTCCAATGGTGAGCACCCTACAAGCAGGCTGGGGCAGCAGTGGTGCAAGGCATGTGGGGTAACCAACCAGGATCAGATCGGATCTAAGGCCCGCTCCACGAGGCAGAACCCATGCCTGCCACCGCTTGAGTGATCAAGAACCCGAGACTAGACAGGCCAGTGACCTGTGGGAAAAGCAAATATTGCTGTTCTGCTAAAGCCGTGGTCCTCACCCTTCCTAAGGCTGTGACCCTTTGGTACAGCTCCTCGTGTGTGCTGACCCCCAACCATAAAACTATTCCATTGCTACTTCGTAAGTGTCATTGTGCTACTGTTACGAATTGTAATGCAAATATCTGATATGCAACCCCAGGGGGGTGGAGGCCCACAGGTTGAGAAACACTATGCTAAAGGGATACAGTGATAAAATGACTTCTAGTGACATTCTGCTGTACTCACAGATCAGTGTCTTGCTCAGCCATCATCAGAGAAGCTTCCTCCCACAGCAGACAGGAACAAATACTGAGACCCACAATATTGGTGAAGTTATTAAGGCCACTCCACGTAGTTAAAAGGGAGGTTTATTAGTGGCGTAACTTACAAATGAAGGGATAGGTAGGTTGCAGGGTCTGGGGAAGGTGTATCGCAGTCCGACGGTGTTCTCTGGAGAACTCTGCTTGGTTAACCTCCACTGTCCAGGGTCCAAGAACAGAGAGAGCTGTGCATCTGGGTCTCCGGTCTTCAGGGCCCTCTCTTGGCCCTGCCTTGTAGGCGTGACAGTTACCGAAGCCTCAATGGGGGTTGGAACTTCCAGATCAAAGCTGGAATGGCTACCCCACTACACCACAATGGGACAATGTGCAGAGAGAGGCCTTGGAACACTCAGCCCAATGGGATGTTTCCATCAAATCCCTCCCCTCATAGCTCAGGGAACCAAAAGAAAGAGGAGGCAGGAAGACTGTAAAAGCCAGAGAGGATGGAGGACACAAGCACACAAGGCCTTCTAAGTCCCCCAGGACCGACACACGCAGTAACTCGCAGAGACCGAGGCAGCATGCACAGGCCTGCATGGGTCTGCACCCGACAGGGTCCTAGATCTGAGAGGAGCGAACACACACCCTCATTCCTAACCAGAAGCTATCTCCAATCGATGACCACTCACGAAGGGAAGACTAGTTTTCCCCAAGTCTAACGAGGGAAACAGCACTCTGAAGGGTAGGTGCTTGCCCAGCAGTCGGCCAACACCAAATGAATGCAGTGGCGTCTTTGGACGTTCTTTGTCTCACTTACATGGTCTTTGCATAGACATTATGGCTTCCAGGTCTGTGTTTTTATGGGATTCCCATGCATGGGATGTGTGTGTGTGTGTCTGTGTGTGTCTGTGTGTGCGTGTGTGTGTGTGTCTGTGTCTGTGTGTGTGTCTGTGTCTGTGTGTGTATGTCTGTGTGTCTGTGTCTCTGTGTGTGTGTGTGTGTCTGTGTGTCTGTGTCTGTGTCTGTGTGTGTGTGTGTGTGTGTGTGTGTCTGTCTGTGTGTCTGTGTGTCTGTGTCTGTGTGTCTACGTGTTTCTCCTTTGGCTCTTTTTCTTTTATATGTTTGTTTTGTCCTATTCTGATTTGTTTATTTTTTATTGTATCTCATTTTTTTCTATTATTATTCTTTGGAAGCCTGAAAGGGTGTGGATCCAGATGGGGGTGGGGGGTGGGGAGGAACTGGAAAGAGTTGAGGGAGGGGGGAGGGGAAAACGTAATTAGAATATATTGTAAGAAAATAAATCTATTTTCAATAAAAGAATAAGAAAGAAAATAAGGAGAAAAAAATTAATATATAATATCGAGACCCACTGGGGTCGCCTACAGGCACTCCCATGCTCTTGCCAGGACGCTGATCTCTCCACAGCCACTCCTGAGGGACACCCCAGCACAGAATCCTCTGTGTGGCCCATGAGTGCCCCCAGTCACACAGGACACCCGCTCCCTCGTCTACCATCAACTCCGGACAAAAAGGCCGAAAGCCAAACAAGGACTGGTCCCCGGGGAACTGATCCAAACAGCTCGGGGCCTGGCAGTGCCGCCAGCAGCAGAGCTTCAAAAGACAAACAAGACAGCATTGTCTTTGTCACAGTTGACACCCCCCATACCCCCCCATACCCCCCCACATACCGCTCACAGCCAGACGTGGAAACAGCAGCCGTAAGAGAAAAAGCGCCTTTCTCTCCACCAAGTAACCAGACCCAGCTGTGCATTGAGGTCGTATGTTAACGGAGTTTAAGAAGATGACTGTCTTGGATTTGTCTGTTCCCAGCTGAGCTATTTTTTTTTTCTTTTTCTTTTTCCTGTTAACTCCAGCTAAGCAGGATCCTAGAGCATCCCTGGGCAGTATAGTCCTGACATACATATACACTCACCCAAGAGCTATGCTGGGGATCCTTGAGACTGAAAACTGACCTCCTGGATGGAGCTCAAGACAAGCTCTCTGGATCCTGATTTCTGCTCTGTATAGCTCCGCGATGGTTTTTCAACAACTCAATTCTCAGAAATGCTTTAGATTGGCTTTATCGAAGTTCCTTCTCAATAGAGTTCCTTTGTCTGATTAACTACGGTCTCTGAGGACTCCCTAAGGGACTTGGGGGTGATTGGAATTGCTGATCGTAACAGATTGGGTTTTATCTTTTCTGGGGGCTATTGCTGCTTGCTTTACTGTGAAGGAAATGAAGCTGCCCCTGTTGGAGCATCTGCCACCCACACCAGAGCAGCAGGTTTTACAGCACTCAACTGCAGCCCTGCCCTGGGGCCTCCATTCTTCGGTTCTTCACCAGAAACTCTCAGTGGCGAAGGCTGTACATTTTTTTCAAGATAATTTTGGTGGTCCTACATTGGCAAAATGCTCCACATGGGAAGCACTGCTAGCTGTGAATTCATTTAAAACCAGTGAGGTCTTCCTTACACGGAAAACAAAAGGTTCTCGGGTAGCCACTATGTTCATAGGATTCTGCATGTGTGTGGACGCTTCGGCATGTGGCAGTCCCTCCGGTCCTCACACACCCATGTGCTCAGTCCTCTGGCTTCTCGACTGGTGAAGGCTTGGCCACCCACGTCACTCGGGGTGTTTGGGATAGGTGAACATGTCAGATCTTAGTAAGGTGACTATTTGCAGCAGTGTGGGAGGGTACAGGGCCACCAGGTGGGAGGGTACAGGACCACCAGGTGGGAGGGAGGGTACAGGGCCACCAGGTGGGAGGGAGGGTACAGGGCCACCAGGTGGGAGGGCGCCAGTGAAACTAGAGCACAGTGACTTCCTCAGGCTGATAGTGACAGGGAGGAACAGGTCCTTCCCCCCAAGACAAAGAGTGGTTTGGAAAGGACCTCCTAACCAGACCTGTGACAAAGCCACCAGGGAAACCCCATAGCAGAGCTCAGGGGAACCCCATGCTAGAGTTCAGGGGAACCCCATAGCAGAGAGCAGGCCCTGACCTCAGCTTTCCTATCCCCATCCTGCTGGGGGACCACATTGAAGCCAGGGAGTGATGGGGCCTGTGGATGCACCATGAACATCAGCCTCCTGGGGTATGAGCGGTTCCAGAGGACAGACTGCAAGGGCCAGTAGGAACAAGCCAGCCTGCATAAGGAGCCTAAAGCTTCTAGTCGAGTGCCAAGCACATAAGACATGCTGTTTTTTCCCCCTGAACAAGCATAAGAAAGTGGGATGAACAAGTTTGTGGACACCCAGGAGGAAATATACCCACAGCAGAAGAGAGGTGGTTAAACAGCGGTGAGCTGCTAACACGTGGAGATTTTCAGAGGAGAGAGGGCTCTGTGGTCTGGAGTAAGCAGAAAGGGTACTGTGGATAGAACAGAAAACTGGGCCTCCGTGGGGTGCAAAGTTGGGTCAGCAGAGAAGAGAAAGGGTGGGAGGCAGGAGCGAACACCTGCATGAAGAAGTAGCAACCCAGGGTGCCACCAGAGTGCCACCACAGGGCATGCAGTTTGAACAAGGATGAGATGTCAGACCCAGCTGTAAAGGACAACGAGTAACAGCCATGCGGTAGGGGAAATGCTCCCTGTAGCAGAAGGCAGGCATTGGTCCCTGGTCTAAAGAACAGTAGGGATAGTCTGGGGAAGACAAAGCCCAGAGGTCCCAGACAAGGATGAATGACTAGTGGTGCCGAAGGAACAATGGACATACTGGAAGCAAGAAGAAAAAAGAGAAAGGAGGCCACTGACCTTGCCAGAGACTGAGTTTGAAGCTGGAAAATTACAGTGTTCACAGCACAGAGCCCTCCTGAGGTGGCCTGTGTTCTCTCCACGGACCAATCTGCCACTATACTCAAGCAGTTCCTGGAGATCCTCCAGCCCTGAAATCCACGTGAGAACTGCCCCCAAGGGAGATGGGAGGGCAGTCAGACTGGTACCCAAACCTCCTCAGGCCTCAAAGGGACCCCTGTCTCCACACAGGCAGTTTAGAGTCAGGATGAAAAGGTAAAAAATTTCTAGTGGTCATGGGGCTGGAGAGATGGCTCAGCCGTTAAGAGCTCTGACTGCTCTTCCAGAGGACCAGGGTTCAGTTCCCAGCACCCACATGACAGTTCACAACTGTCTGTAACTCCAGTTCCAGGGCTTCTGACACCCTCATACAGATATACATGCAAGCAATGAACACTAAATAAAAATAAATTATATATATTCCTAGTGGCCAACAGGTCTTGCCTGGAGATTCTCTGGTCAGCCCTGTCTGCATGATTGCTGGCTATGACACCTCATGGCCCCAGGAGGAAAGCAGGAACTTCGTGGTCTGGCTACCACAGTCCCCACAGTCCCCTTGTCAAGTGGCCTGTGAGCCACAGCAGAAAGTGAGGTTCTCAGAGAAGAGTTCCTCCAGGAACCCTTGTAGACCATGTTGACTCAAGTCTCAGAGCAAGAGTAGAGGAGAAAGACAGCGCTGAAACCTCTTGATTTCCTAGAATTGGGTGGAAACCAAAAAGAAAAATTTGAAATCAATTTATTCTTCAGTTGAATGCCTGTCAGGAATGTTCACACCTCAGTGTCTAACCTCCCAAGAACTGAGCACCCAGCTATGCTAGAGCGAGGTGGGCATGGAGGGCTGAGGGACCTGAGACCCCTCAGTGCTTCAGGACCCATCACAGGGCCAGCATCCCTCGCCTCAGTTCACCAGGATGCCACTAACAAACAGCCACCACAAACATGGTCATTCTGTCACCGCTGTGGAGAACAGAAGCCTGAAACCAAGACAGTGCTGTGACACCCAGCTCCCAAGGATCGTAGGGGAGAGCTCGTGCCCTCACAGCTCTGGGTGACATCAGGCACTCCTTGGCGCGTGGCTGCATCACGCCTATTTCCACATAGGCTCCCCAAGTTCTCTCCATGCCCTGTCCTCTCCCATCTCTGTCACTGGATTTGGGGCCCACCTGGAAAAATCCTTAACTATTTCTGAAAATACTCTCTTTCCTAATAAGGTCCACTCATAGTCCCAGGGGCTACAAAGCAGACATATCTTCCTAGGGACATTACCACCTGCCCCTCCATCCTCCTCCTCTCCTTCTCCGTGGATCCTCACGCTCTAGAACTATGTCCAAGCTGTCATCGCAGGGAAAGAAGGTTTTATTCTGTCATGCTCCAGCCTTCCCTGAAACCACCCTCAGCCCTCTCAGAGGTCCGGAGGGCTCCTTCCATGTCTGATCTACCACACACCTTCTTCTCCGCTCACAATTGAAAGCAATTTGTTAGGCTAACATGCCAAGCACAGAAAAGAGTACAGAGAAAACTGCAACCTTTAGACGTCTGTACTGCTTTCCTGCCTGCTTTTTAAATGGCAAAAACGACACATAATTGTTTTCATTGTGACTTTCTGAGATGTACAACTCAGTCAGTTTTGGATTTGGGGGTGTTGTTTGTTTGTTTGTTTGAGATGGGATGTCACAATGTAGCCAAGCGGGCCTTGAACTCAAGATCCTCCTGCCTCCGTCTCCCAGGCACTGAGTCACAGGCCTGTGCCACATGCCAGGCTCTACTTATAATTAATTAGTCATTGGGAAGTAGCCAGGTCTAGTATACATGCCCACAATCCCAGCACTTGAGAGCTGGACGAAAAGAAAGTTGGGGATTCAAGGTCGTTCTTGACTATATAATAAGTTCAAGGACAGCTCAGGTCACATAAAATCCCGTCCTAAGAAATCTACAAAAATAAGATCTTTGTAACTTGGCTTGGATCCTCACCACTTCACTTCCCACTGGATTTTCTCAAGAACAGCAGCTCCTGGTTCCTCCTCAACCTTCACAGCGCCTTTGCAGAAACCTTCACTGACAGTCACCCTCTTCCTGAAGTTCCTCCTTCCCAGGACTGCTCTGCTCTCTTCTCTGCCGTTCCTCTAAGTGTTCCCCAACTCCCCGCTCCCTAAACCAGGACTTCCTCACTTCCCCTTCACTTGTGTGTTCCCATGGACCCCCTTCCTCTGGTCCCACCCAGTGGTGGAGCCTCCAGCCCTAGTCTCCTGTTTCCCGGTGACTTCTGACCATCTCCATGGGTGACTCATGGAGACTTCAAACCTGGGGTCTTCCCTTTCAAATGCGTGCTTCTTCCACAATGTCCCTGATCTGGACATGGCACCACCACCCTCCCAGGCAGCACCAAAAATCGGAACATCTTTGCCTTTGGTGTTCACTCTAATCCTGTAACTTCATCTCACCAATAAATGGGTCTGCCTAGAGCCCAGCTCCAATTCACATGGTCAAGAACTGTCATTACCTGCCACTGCTTGAGTGCTGTGAGGATAAAGCTGAAGTGCAGACCTGAGTCTCTGACAGCTCTTGGAGATGGTCCCTTGTCACCTGCTGCCCGACATGAGTCCTTTGCTCCCAACAGACTCAAGCAGAATGTGTCTTCATGCACAGCCACACTACACGCCTCGCCTCTCCGCATTCAAAGAATGGGCTTCACGGTCTTCCAAAAGACCTCTTTTCTTCTGTTAAAATATGTGTAACAAAATCAGAGATGTTGGTGGAAGGCTGCCAAATTCCAGAAATTGGAGTCATGTACCTCTCCTTTCCTGTACCAAACAGAAAACACACCCCAGATTGTTCTGATCCTTAAGGGTCTACAAATAGAGCTTTGTTGCTCGTGTAACTCACCAGCTCGGTGCGGAAACGCCTCTGTTTGAAGATTCAAACGTGGTGTTAGTGACTCACCTGGGGGAGGTGTGAATTGTCCGAATTACAGTTTCTGTAAGAGAGAGGGAGTTTGCAGATAAGACAAACTCCCGTCACTTAAGTCTAGCAGCTTTGTAGATGAGATCTCCAGGAAGCTAAGCAGTGCCAATGGTGTGTGTGCGCCAATTAAAGAGAATTTCCGGTCATAAAATAATGGCAGGTGCAAAGGGCTCAGCTGTGGGGACTTCCTCAGTGCTTGTGTTCACGTCGATGTCCAGTCTTTGGTCTTACCAGGAGATGGCATCAGACTGCTTTCAAGAGCCCCTCACCCCAACACTCGCCAGGCCAGCCACACCAAAAGGAGTTCTTTCAGAAAACGGGGCATGAGCATCCTCCGAGAAGATCCAAGTGGTCTTTGTTCCTGTCTGCAGTGTCTGAAATTCCAGACTTTTCTTTTGTTACCTTGTTCACTTAATCCTGTGCTGTCCTCGAACCCATGAGATACCCCAAGCTGCTGCAGCTCCCGAAATAGACACAATTATGTCTTGGCGGGGAGCGGGGGTACCACACTTTCTCCCCTGAGAAAGGTGTTCCACACAGCCAGGCTCAGTTCAATTATGGGAATTACAATTCAAGAGAATTATAAAGAATATGTGTGAAGAGTTATGTGCAGGGATTCTTACTGCACTTCATTTAAAATAGCAGAAAGCTGTGACATCAGTGTTCCCAGGGTGTGTACATGATGTCCATTTTGTTTATATACTCATGTATATAAACATGTGCACTCATCTGAGTACTATAACCCTACACTTATATAGATATTATAGATCTACCTTACACTTGACTGGTCTGAGAGAAAACACAGTGTTAATCAGCATGACTATTTAGGAGTGGGTCATGGCAGGTGCATACTTACCAGCTTGCTTGCAGGTTCTAATCTATTTTATAGTGTGTATTACTTGCAGGGTGAAAGGGGGAGTAAGTTAATCAAGTATTATAACTTCAGTTGGGGTGGGGTTGGGCTGTGGCTGACCAGTTGCTAAGTGCATTTCTCAGGAGAACAGCTATATATCATCCTCACCTGTAAGCCGCTGGGGGGACCAGCCAAGGCTGCAGCCGTCAGTGCCTGATGGTGGTCCCAGACCTGAAGGGAAGATCGGAAACTCCTCCCCACTAGGCTGAAAAGGGACAAGAGACCTGTGATATTTGTTCAGTGGACCAAGCCACTTTCTCCAGCTTTCCTTGATGGCAGATAGGCCGTGCACTAAAGAACAGCACCAAAGTCACCTGCCCAGGAGTGGGTGTCCCTGGAGCCCACCAGGGGCTGGGGTGAGGGTGAGGTGGTCTCCTGAGCTGCCTGCTGAGCTAATGAACAGCTGCCCACAGCTGGGACCCAGAGCACCAAGATACAAAACCTTTCTTTTCTTCTTTCCCGGCTCCTCCTCCTCCGCCTCTGCCTCCACCTCCACCTCCTTCCCAAACAGGGTCTCTCACTTTCACCGAAGTTGCCAAATAGGCTAGGCCAGGGAGCCCCAGACATCTGGCCCCTCCCACTCCCTCAGCTCTGGGATTACGCGTCTCTGCTACCACACCCGGCTTTTTCATGTGGGTTCTGGGAAAATTCAGGCCTTGCACAACAAGCGCTTGACTGGCTGACCTAGCTCCCGGTCCCTAAAGCTTATCTTCATGGATTTCATTGATTTCCTGTGATTGTTTTTGTTGTGTTGTACAGAGTACGTCTGTTAGAGTAACAACGGCATGACTGACAGGTCACTTTTTACACCAAGTCCAAACTTAATTCTGTTTTAGGCTCCTCCCTGCACCCCAGCTCCAGGTCCATGTCTGGAACACCCGGGCCTCTCCTTCCCCTTCAAGACCAGCTGTTCTCCAGTATTGTGCTGAGAGGGGAGCACAGAGAGCGGACACAGGGTAGCCTCCTTTTGGGGTTGTTCAACACAGTTGACACCCTGACATTGGTCCACTGCCTCTCTCTAGAGATCTTTGTGAGTTCCTCAGGGGGACACACTGGGCAGGGAACGGTGGCTCCAGGTTTGGCCCCTCCAACCATCCCTATCACTAAATGTAGGCTCTACAGTCTCCAAAAGCACAGGTTCCTCAAGAAATACAGGAGAAGCAGCTGGGGACAAGCATGGGCTTCTCTCTATCACCTGTCCCAGCCCTGACAAGGCAGCTGGGTTTGGCTGGTCCTGGCAACTCTGCTTTCCATACTCATTTCTTCCTCCAAGCCCGGCCTCTGCTCCAAATCCTGTGCTGGTAAGCCCGCAGTTGTCTTCAGAGCAATGTCTAAGCGGGAACTGGATTCACATCCTGGTATTTGCTAGACCACACCCCCCACTCCACCCCACCCCACTCCCCGCCTCTGGGGGGGGGGTGGGCTGAGGATGTAGCTCAAGGGTGGAAAGAGTTAAACATCCAGGCCACAGAGAGGAGTGAGGCACTTTGAAAATGAACTACAGCTATTTAAACACAGACCCAGCGCACTAAGTTCAACCCTAGCGCCACAAACCCCAGCATCCCTCGGTGAAAAGAAAATATAGCAATCTCCATCTTCTGTTGCCCCACCCCCCCCACCCCCGGGAACGGAAACAGCTGACTCACACCCCCGCATCACATGACTCTTTTACATCTCTGGGTTCTTCCCTGTTTTTCTAGGTAAAGGTGTGGGAGGTTTGACCCACATAAGTCACCTCCTAGGACTCCCGGGTTTCTGGCCTGAGCATTGACTTCCTGAGGGACCTCATTCTTGGGTCCAAGTAACCAAAGGAACGGAAACTGGCTCAATCCAGAGCCCATCCGGG
>CABHPR010124689.1:0-26984 GCA_902168415.1 Peromyscus melanophrys | reverse complement strand
CCTTCCTTCCTTCCTTCCTTCCTTCCTTCCTTCCTTCTGTTTTTGTTTTGGAGACAGGGTTTCTCTGTGTAACAGCCCTGGCTGTCCTGGAACTCGCTCTGTAGACCAGGCTGGCCTTGAACTCACAGACTCACAGAGATCTGCCTGCTTCTGCCTCCCAAGTGCTGGAATTAAAGGCATGCACCACCACTGCCAGCTTTCTGCTTTTCCTTAACACTTCATATTGTGCTTTAACTTGAGATTTTAAGTCACCTGGGAAGTTTGGTTTCTTTTGTTCTTTACCAACAGTGTGTATCTGTGTTAGAATTTTAACTGAAATTCTCAATCTGCTTTTTCTTTTTAAGATCTCCACTATGAAGGATCCCTTCATTGATATTTCACTTCCTATTATAGAAGAAAGGGTAAGGAGAAATAATCATGAAACTCCTGCAAAGAGCGTGCATTCATTCATTTATTTAAGCACCTGGGAGCTTATCCATATCTCAGAGTCATGTGGTTTACGCAGAACTGGGTTTGTGTAGTATATTTGATATCAAGTATGTGGACATGTGTATGAAGTATATATATTTTCTTACTGGAATTAGATCTTTAAGCATTGTATATAGTCAGACTTTCTTTGAACCACCAGCTCCTGAATAATGACATGGAGAGTTTTTTTTATTAATTATGAAAGCTTGGCCTTAGCTTAGGTTTGGTCCCACCTAGCTCTTAAAACTTAAATTAACCCATATATATTAACCTACATTCTGCCATGTGGCTTGTTGCCTCTCCTCAGTATTTTATGTCCGACTTCCTCCATGTCTGGCTGGCAAATCTCCCGCCTCAGATTCTTTCCCAGAATTCCTATCTCTGCCAGGAATCCCGCCTATCCTCTGCCTGCCTAGCTATTGGCTGTTCAGCTCTTTTTTAAACCAACCAGAGGGTGCCTTAGGTGGGTGAGGTAAAACAGAGACACATCTTTACACAGTGTACAAAAAGATTATCCCAACACTTGTATTTTGAAGTTGTTAAAATGGGTTGGAGAGAAGGCTCAGCAGTTAAGGGTACTGGCTGCTTTTCCAGAGGACCTGGGTCCAATTCCAAGCACCCACATGGCTTGTGAGCTTACAACTGTCTTGTCTTAGTTAGGTTTTCTATTGCTGTGAAGAGACACCCTAACCATGGCAACTCTTACAAAGAAAACATTTAATTGGGTCTGGCTTACAGTGTCAGAGGTCCCATTATCATCATGGCAGGGATCATGGCAGCATGCAGGCAGATGTGGTGCTGGAGGAAGAGTAGCTGAGAGTTCTACATCTTGCAGGCAACAGGAAGTCAACTGAGACCCTGGGCAGTATCCTGAGCATAGGAAACCTCAAAACCCACCCCTGCAGTGACACACTTCCTCCAACAAGGCCTTACCCACTCCAGTAAAGCCACACCTCCTAATAGTGCCACTCCCTATGAGATTATGGGGGCCAATTACATTCAAATGATCACATGATCACAATCTTCAACTCCAGTTCAAGTTGCAGAGCATCCATCATGCTCTTCTGGCCTCTATGGGCAATGAATACAAGTGGTGCACAGACATACATGCCCAAACCACCCATACTAATTAAATAATCTAACGATTATTTCTAAAAAAGAAAATTACCCTGTTACGTTTCTATTAAATTAGGAAGTTTGGAAAAAATTTATTTGCTTAAAATGTTTTATGTTACATGTGGTGTAGGTTTCAAAACCTGTACTTTTGGGAAAAATGAATAAATGCAGAAGTTTACAGGAGACAGACCGAGATCATAACAATGCCACCGTTGCTGTAGAAAATACCCATCAACCCAGAGCTGCCAAGATGCATTCCTCACCTAAAGATAAGGCAAGTCAGATTGTGGTGGGGTTTTAATACTTTTGTTTTGAAATATCTCAAGCATGTTCACAAGTAGAAACAGCAGTATCTAATAAACATCCCCCATCCTGTTTCTCAGCTTTACAATGATCATTTCATGGCTGATGGTGTTTCCATCATATGTATTCCATCATTTCTTCTTTTCTAACCCAGGTTATTCTGAAGGAAATCCCAAATATATCATGTACCTCTAAGTACATCACTAAAAGTTACTTTTTAGGGCCCCCAGATAGAGCCCTGTAGTGGAACACTCCCGTTGCTCAAATGTTCAACACCTAGAACAACAAAGAAATAAAAAATGAAGATACTATCTACAAACATTACCAAAGTACCAGCATATACTTGAAATTGTCAGTAACTCATTAGTAATATCAAACCTGCTTCTGGGTTTATGATATAAAAAAAAGAGTTCATAGGTTACAGTTGATTAGCACACTTTTTAAATCTTTTTATAACCTGTAGATTCCCTCGTTTCAATCTATTTACTGAAGCAATGTGATCCTTTTGTTAATACTTTCCCACATTCAACAATAATTCATTTTGCTATTGAGTTCCCATGGCTCTGACAGGTTTTTCTCCCTCCGTTACTTCTCTACTACAAGTTGGATCTAGAGGCCAAATTTTAGCGTTGATTGTTTATTTAATTTTCAGCAAGACAACCTCTAGCCAGGTGTGGTGGTACATGCCTGTATTTCTAGCACTCCAGAGGCTGAAGCAGGAGGATCCCAAGTTGAGCTTCACAGTAATTCTGGCCTGGGCTGAGCTACAGTAGCTAGATTTGCCTCTGAAACTGTAAACAAAACAAAATGGGGGCAATGGAGTGGGCAGAGGAGGGAGAGACACTGAGTTTTAAGTGGTGGTATATATTCAAGTGGGGTGGGTAATTTGCAGAGGAGGGAGATACTGAGTTTTAGGTGGTGGTATATATTCAAGTAGGGATGTATAATTTTTGGTGTCTATCTTTTCATATTGCTAGCTATTCAAACATCTTGTCAATACTTAATTTTTCTAGAGACATGTCTGGTTGTTAACTATTTTATTAAAATAGAAAGAAATCAATCTGATTTGTATTTTATTTAAGGAGAATGCCTTTTAGGTAAAATAAATTGTACTGACTCGTCAAAGTGACATGAAATTGAAGCTACTCTGTTAGAAATCTTATAGGGACAAAACTACAAAGATAGAATGTATGGTTTTTCTCTTGTTTTATTTTATCTTACTAGTTATCTGTCCATCCATCTGTTTGGTTGGCTGGTTGATTTTGTTTTTGTTTTGTTTTGTTTTTTTGAGACAGTCTTTGTTGTATTGTAATTCTAGCTAGCCTGAAATTCAGTATTTAGCTCAGGCTGGCCTGAAATTTGCTTCAGCCTCCCAAGTGCTCGGATTACAGGTGTACCCTTCAAGTAAAGTCTGTCTCATTTCTGCTCGTAAGATCCCTAGGGTGGTTGATACTCTTGACCATGTGCCTTTTCTAACAATGGAGAATAGAAGTGCTTTGATTGGAGCTTCGTAGATGGAAACGATGAAGGCGCTTCAGGTTCTGATGTGCTTTTCTAAAGCACTGGCTAGCAAAATCTGAATTTGTAACAACTTTCTTTAGCTTGTGGTGTTTTGTTTTGTTTTGGGTTTTTGTTCATTGTTTGTTTAGTTATTTTGAGACAAGGTCTCTCTCTATAGTCCTGACTGTCCTGGAACTTGCTGTGTGGACCAGGCTGGCCTCGAACTCACAGAGATCCTCCTTTCTTTTTGCCTCCCAAGTGCTGGGATTAAAGGTGTGTGCCACTACCACCCGGCTATTATTTATCTTTTATGTTGTGCTCTTTACTAGACCAAATACATGATGATGGAAATAGATGTCTTATATCTATATGAAAGGCTTAAGTGTTTCTCATAGCCGTGTTCTACAGAAATCCCATTCCCTTATCCACACATGGCAGCCACTGCTGTTAGTCTCCCGGGTAATAGATTAGCTTTAAATTAGAGCAAATTAGTCTCTCATTTGTTGATTCTCGTTTAGGTAGATTTTGAAATGGATCTCAGAGAAATGTTTATTTAGTAATTGGGGCAGTTAAATGGGACTCATGGCATTTGTTTTCAATAAGGTCACAAAATTCTTTTCTCTGAAACATACTGTCAACTTACAGAATCAACTAAGTCATGACCGAAAACCTCTAAGAAAATTACCATCTGGAGAAGAGAAAACCAGTGTTATGCATCAGAAGAACGAAAACTTTGAAGGGAGCGGGTTTGCCAGCGTCATGAGTACCGAGTCGTCACTGAACGAAAGCCCCACCGACGGCAGTGAGAAAGAAGGCGGCCTTTCTGAAAGCAGTGCGGACGCCGACAGCGAAGCTTCGGAGTCCGAGAGCGCTTCCAAGCGAACTGCGCCGCTCCGATCCAGCGGCGATTCCTGTGGGCACACAGAGCAGCACCTACACCTCGCCTTGGCAAGTGAATCACCACACAGCACCGAGGCTCCCAGTGGAGATGCAGAAGTGGCTGAGGCAATTGCTGGACTTCGTCTGGGCAGCACTGTAATTGGAAATAGAGACTGTGACAGGGAAAAACAACCACTCGGTGTCCCCAGTAACTTGTGTTTTTCAGAGGGAAAACATATGAGGTTTCATAGTGCCCAAAATGCTTTTCAGACTCTTTCTCAGAGCTATGTAACTACTTCTAAAGAATGCTCAGTACAGTCCTGTCTCTACCAGTTCACATCCATGGAGTTGCTGATGGGCAACAATAAGCTTCTCTGTGAGGACTGTACTGAAAAGAAGCAGAAGAGTCAAAAGGAAACCAGTTCTGCAGGTAAACATCTACCTTGCTTTGTTTCTGGCTTGTGATGCATGTAGGGGATGAGTAGTTTATAGTTCCTTGATGGGGCGCTTCAGAACCTGTGTGCATTGAGCCACTTGGCACAGGCCTCGTCTTACTTACCTGTCTCTGCACTCAGGACACTGGCTGGGCAAATAGATTCCCAGTAGATGTTGCAGTAACTGAAGAGCAAAAAGGACATGTCTCTGTCCTGAAAATACAAACTCATATATTCTAATCTGAGGGATTTGAAACCTTCCTGAAATAGCCTTAAAACTTACAGCTTAATTACTAGTGGGATTTGAGATTACTGGCCTTCACAAATCCCCTCAATTTCTTATAAATCCAAGATATGTATTTGAAGTTCTTAGATATGTTCGTGCCATGAATCTAGTGTTTGTTTGTTTGATTAGAGAAAAGTGGGAATTCTCACCAGTGGATTTTCAATCCATCACTCACATTAATGAATGGAAAGATAATCTCAGTGACTACACTGTTGCTTAGGATGGGGAGAGGGCTTAGCAGGTAAAGTGTTTGCTGAAACAAGCGTGAAGACCTGAGTTCTGATCCCCAGCCCCTGTGTGAGAGCCGAGGGCAGTGGCACATGCTGAAGACCTGAGTTCTGATCCCCAGCCCTTGTGTGAGAGCCGAGGGCAGTGGCACATGCTGAAGTCCTAGCACTGGGGAGGCAGAGGAAGGCAGGTGGATCTCTGTGGTCCACACAGTGAGCTTCAGAACAGCCAGGGCTACATGCAGAAACCTGTCTTTAAAAATCAAAACGATGGCAGTGGCGGTGGCACACACCTTTAATCCCAACACGTTGGGGGCAGAGGCAGGAAAATCTCTGAGTTCGAGAACAGCCAGGGCGACACACAGAAACTGTCAAAACAAACAAAAAAACTCCATAAAACATATGGTGTAATACTATATAAATAGCTTTTATTAGATGTCTGTCACATTCTAAGTAATATATTCAATGGAATTTTACAAGTACATTGGTTGTATTTTATACAGAAAAGAAAGCAGGAGGAGTTTATACTAATGCCAGGAAGCAACTCCTTATATCTGCTGTTCCAGCTATCCTAATTCTTCATCTTAAAAGATTCCACCAGGTAAGAGTCTGTCTACTAACACTACAGCCAGTTTCATATGTTTGCAGAGCCATGAGACCTATGGGAAATTGTCAAGCATTTCCTTGAATTAAAAAAATTGTCATGTGAGATGTCCTGCACTGGCGGGAAAAGCCTGATTAACAATATTGGAAGATTTAAGTGGTGGGAACCTCAGTGATGTCTCTAAGTGGCATGTGATTACAGGTGTGTTTGAATGGAGACTAAATGTATTAAGAGGAATTAAAGGAGCAAAAAGGCAAAGCCCACACAGGTTTTTGAGCTGTCATGACCAGGCTGAGATGGTGTTTGGGCGGGCTGGGACTAGGGACCCAGCACAGGAAGGCTTTGAGGGAGGGCCTATAAGGTGGGGGCACAGACGGACGTAAACAACACATAGATGTTTTTAGTGTTAAAGGAAAGATGGCTTTTCTTGAACTATTTATCATTTAACCTTGTGTCCTGTCTAGTGATGCTTTGTTTTTCTCTCTGGTGTTTGGTTTGAACCCAGAGTTTTTGGTTTGCTAGGCAGATGCTCTGCCACTGACCTACATCTTTTGTCCTGTTTTTCTTTTCTTTTTTTAAATTAAAGGCAGAGTCTTGGGAAGTTGCCCAAGCTACTCTGGAATTTTCTGGGTAGTCTGGAAAGGCCTTAAAATTGCAATCTTCTTGCTCTGCCTTCTAGGCAGCTGGATTATAGGCTGTGCCATCAGCCCTGACTACTTTTTTTAAAATGGCTTTTAATTTCTCTAGAAGAAGAAAGAAATATAGACGACTAAGTACTGTGTCTTCTTTTGTTGTGTGTGTGTGTGTGTGTGTGTGTGTGTGTGTGTGTGTGTGTGTGTCCGTTCCTAAAATCTCGGGTCTTACTGAAAAGTTCATTTTTGACCAATCACTGAGTTAGGTACCCTGGACTCTGTTGACTATATCTCCGTGAGACTATGTGCCAGAGGATTAGCTTTTAGCACATTAAACTTACTTTTCCATTAATTATTGTAAAAACCACAAAGGAAGTAATTATTTACCTTATTCATGGTTAAAAAAAATCCCATGTGAACAAATAACAATATATGAAATTAATTTTTAATATGTGAAACTTGATGTGACTACTATTAATCATGTTTTATTTGTATCTATGAGAATAATAATTTCTAGAATTCTTCTTTTGGTTTTAATTGACAACATAGTACTTTAAACTTTTTTTTTTTTTTTGGTTTTTCGAGACAGGGTTTCTCTGTGTAGCTTTGCGCCTTTCCTGGAACTCACTTGGTAGCCCAGGGTGGCCTCGAACTCACAGAGATCCGCCTGGCTCTGCCTCCCGAGTGCTGGGATTAAAGGCGTGCGCCACCAACGCCCGGCAGTACTTTAAACTTAACTAAGTTTGTTTTACTAAAAAAATTATTTTGTCTTTTTAAGGCTGGCTTGAGTCTCCGTAAAGTGAACAGACACGTAGACTTTCCGCTTACCCTTGACTTAGCACCATTCTGTGCTGCTTCCTGTAAGGTATGATATATTAAGACATTTGATTAACTAGCAAGTGAAATGCTTAAACAAATACTTTTATTATTTATTAGACTATGCTTTTGTTTTGTTTAAATAAGCTTCTTTTCTTAAATGAGCAATTGTGCATATTAATATATCAAATATGACTTTTGTTCTTTGGAACAAAGATGAGTAAGGCATTAGGCATGGATCTCAAACATCAAAACTACCTGTTGATTATTAGCAGATGATATGATGGCTTTGTGCCCTCCTGTTCCTCTGAGTGAGCCAATGAGCTATAGTTTTAGCATCTGTCAAAGTCTGTATCTTTTGCAAACACACACACTAGTGCGTTGTTTTTTATGCCATTTCATGTATACTACTGATATTCGGATATTTGTCAGCTGAATACAATAGGTTCAAATTGCTAATGCCTTACTTACAAGGTTTATAATTGCTTACATGTACTTACATGTAAGACTTGTGCAGGTAAAATTGATTCACATGTTATTGAGGAAAATAGTTTTAGGGTAATAAAGTATCATATTCATGGTTATTGGCCAGAAGTCCAGGTTTTGTGGTATGTCACAAGATACTTATTGGAACTTAATAAATCCAATACACTGACTAACTGAATGCAGCTTTCTGGTGAATCTAATGTATTTGATGTGGAATACCAGCTCTGTTGGTTACTAACATTCAGTACTAACACTCAGTATTTCTAGAAGTAATAGATAATACAGCAAATAAGAATGAGGCTTTCTAAGCTCAGTGTTTAGTTTTTGAGAACACAGTATTTTTGAAAGTACCCATTCTAAAGAATTTCTAACATACTTAACAGTAGACAGAACAGTACAATGAACCTCCACCATCCGTTCCTAAAAATCTCGGGTCTGTGGCCGGTCTTGGCCCTTCTCCTCATCCATATACTTTTCTACTTTGTCCTCTGTTACTGCTTTGAAGAACAGATCAGGCATCATTTCATTATGCATGTCTGAAATATAATAATTGCTCTGGGCTCCTTTTCTGGTTCGGTTTTGTTGTGCTTATCTTTTGAGAGATGATCTTGCATAGACTGGTCCTGACATCCTGAGCCCTCTACCTCAGCCTTCCATGCTCTGGGGCTACAGGCTTGTACCAGCTAGCCACCATGTATTTTCTTCTTTAGATTCCTTTTTTTGTGGGTGGAGGTGGCAATTGAACCCAAGACATGTCACATGCACTGAGCTATGTTCCTAGCCCTCTCTCCCATTTTAACACAACCACAGTTTCATTTAATATATCCTTCATACATTAGTGTTTATATTTCCTGTTGTCTCATAAATGTGATTTTTAAAATGAATCAGTATACAATTCATTTTAAAAATCAATACAATAATTAAAATGAATTAGTTTACAAATAAATCAGTGATGCCTTGAATACTGTTTTAATACATAATTTCTTCTTTCTCCTTTTGGAATCTTTCTTGAGTTTTGTCATAATTTAGATTTTGATGATTATCTCTTTGTCATTATTGTTTTCTACATACATGCAGTTGTAATTAAAGAAGATTGGATAAATTTGAGTCTGATAGTCCCCTCTCTTTGTTTTGTTTTTCTAATGCTGTTCCATAGTGAGCTTTCTGTTCCTTGAGAAGCACGGAGTATCCCAGTCTGGTTTGAAGAATACATTGCTCTGATGTATTTACATTTTTCATGCAGTGTTTCACTGAACTTTATTTTTTTTTCCTTTGTTTGAAAGAATATAAGTGTGGGAGAGAAGGTTCTCTACGGTCTCTATGGTATCGTGGAACACAGTGGCTCAATGAGAGGAGGCCATTATACTGCGTACGTGAAAGTGAGAGTACCCTCCAGGAAGCTGTCCGAATCCATGACTGGGAGGAAACCCGTACCAGGTAAGCCCTCCTAAGTATAGTTTAGTCCCAAAGATGAAAGAATTTATATTTTACAGGTTCTCCACATGGATTTATTTGATTAATCTTAAGTCTGTGTAGATAATCTTTAAGAATCTTAATAATAATCCCAAAGTCATATCCTGTTAGGCAATATGAAGCGAGAAGTGATATTTGAAAGTTACTTCAGTGGTTTTTGGTTGTGTAAAACAGTGTGTGTGGGGTTGGGGATTTAGGTCAGTGGTAGAGTGCTTGCCTAGCAAGCGCAAGGCCCTGGGTTCGATCCTCAGCTCAAAAAAAAACAAGTGTGTGTGTGTGTGTACGTGTATAGCATAGTGGGCTGTCCCAGAGTAAAGTCCAGCAGTCAGTTCTGGTTTCCCACCTTGTTCTCTTGATTTTGCCACTGTGCTGTGTATTCCAGACCTGAGGACTTCTGGGTGACCCTCTTGTTTCTGCCTCCCATCTCCCCATGGGACTGTTGGGATGACTGATATGCAACACTGATATCTGGCTTTTTTTGCACTGGTTCTGGGGTCAAATTCAGATCATCAGGCTTGTGTAGATAGTGCTTCTGACCACTGAGCCACCTCCTCAGTAGTGACACCCGATCTTCTGAAGCTCTGTGAGGTCCTGAGAAGAGTGGGACTTGGACATGTGCTGGCTGTGCTGAAAGGCCGTTAGATGTGCTTCCCCATCCCCTGGATTTTTAGTGTGTATTTGTGTGTGAGTGTGCAGCTATGATGCAGTTGTCTGTACGGTTCAGAAGAGAGCACTGGAACCCTCTGGAGCTAGAGTTACAGAGGTGCTTATGATTGGCCCAGCACGAGTGCCCAGAACCAAACTCTGATCCTCCGCAAGAGCAGTATGTGGTCAGTCCATGCTGAGCCATCTCTCTCACCTCCCCATTATTAGTTCTTGTTGTTGTTGATGGGTTGGTTTTGTGTTGTTTTTGTTTTGACGTAGGGTCTCACTACATAGCCCTGTCTGACCTGGAACTCGCTGTAATAGTTCAGGCTGGCCTCAGACTCACAGAGCTCCACCTGCTTCTTCCTCCCTCCCTCGTGCTGAGATTAGAGGCATGCACCACCACGTGCAGCTCTTTATTAGTTTGTTTGGTTTTTTTTCAGAGCTGAGGACCGAACCCAGGGCCTTGCGCTTGCTAGGCAAGCACTCTACCACTGAGCTAAATCCCCAACCCTTTATTAGTTTTTTAAATATATTTATTATTTATGTGTCTGTGTGTTTACTGTATGTACATGTGCATGTGTTTGGAGGTCAGAGAATAGTTTATATACTCCGTTTTCTCCTTCTGCCTGTGTGTGGGTTCTAGGGATCGCATTGGTGGCCAGGTTGGTACAGCAAGCCCCTTTCCTTCCTGCGCCATCTCTCAATCTCCTCCTTCTTCCTTTTTGATTAAAGTGAATCTTTTCTCTGAGAAATTAAGTATAACAAGGCTAATATTTCACTAGATATTTAAATTAAAATTTTATTAACTGGAAGAAATTATTGGCATAATTTATTAGTGATATTGGTACTTTGAAAGCATTAGTTCATTTCAGGTAATACTTAATCTAAGAAAAAACACATATGATGTTAGAATTAAATATATTTAATGAAGAATGTGTTGCTGCTTACAATTTAGAGGACATAAACACACTAACTGTAAAATTGTACTCTTTTGTTCTCCTAGGTTTGAAAGAACCTGATAGTGAATTGGGAGGCCACTGGGTCCATGTCAGCGACACTTACGTGCAGGTGGTTCCAGAATCGAGAGCACTTAGTGCACAGGCTTATCTTCTTTTTTATGAAAGACTATTATAATTATCTATTAACTGTTAATTAGCTCATCTTTATTTTAATGCTGCAATGGTAACCATAGTATGTAATGTGCCTTTGTAGTCTTTAGGAATAGTGCATCCTTCCAGTGTTATTTAACTTTTTCATCATATCGTGAATCCTTTAAAAAGAAATTAATACACCAGGCTGTTAGGGCACACACCTTTAACAGTCCCAGCACTCAAGTGGCAGAGGCAGGCAGATAGATGAGTTTGAGTCCAGCCTGGTCTACAGAGTGACTTCCAGCATAAGCAGAGCAGCTACATAAGAGAAACCCTGTCTCAAAAAATAAGACAAAACAAATTAATTAGTTAATGCTTTCAGATCTATATTCTTAAATGCAAAAATATGTTTCATATTAATTGTCATGTCTTTGGAGATCCCTTTCTCAAAAACTACTCTTTTTGATAGTAGTAGGAAGTCACCTTCACGATGTGACTCATCGTCACAGACGGTCAGAGATGGCGGTAAACTGGATCATACTTTAATATACTGTTCCTAAATGTAGTACAGCTTTCCTGAGTGCATGTAATACATCTTGTGTTATAATTTACTCACTTTTTGTTTTAGCCTTTTAAAATCTTGGCCCTGTTTTGAATCATACTTAACATTTTTTATGTGCTTGTTATTTTTCTAGTGAAGAATTGAAGTGAGTTTATAACTGTGAAAGAAAAGCTGTTCATCCTTGTACCACTCCACTTAAAATCATCTCAGGGCTTTGCAGTGGTGTGTGTGCTACTGTATAGGAAATGTTGCTAGAACAGGCTGAATTAGTGCCTAATGTAACATAATTATTTTTCATATTTTATGTGATTCGGTCATGTAAAAAGGAGCCACTGTCATTTTGGTAGTGTGAGTTTACAACTAGTGTATTGATTAGCTTATTGTTTAGAATATTTCAAAATATTGAAACATTTCATAATCATTTGCAGTCTGTTAAAGATAATTTGTAAGTGACTGGCGAAAGCCAAAATAAAAATGTAGGTAATTGTAACACGTAGAACCGGTAAATAGAAGTTGACAATCCATATAGGAACATAGAATTTAAAGTTTAAAGATATCTCTGAACTATAAATTAACAAATTATATTTATAAATGGTAGAAAATCATATTCTTATCAGTAACAAGGGAATATAATACATTTTCTACTTCTGTACTTTAGTAAATATTAAACAGGGTGTTGTCTTCTTAAGCATCATTTAAAAGTTCAGGTGGGTAGCGGGGAGTGTAGTTCTGTGGCTGAGCACTCACCTAGACTGTGCGAGACCCTAGTTCCATCCCCAGCAACACAAATCAAAAATTTGGGTGGGCTTGGCTTTTACTTTAATGGGGCACAGGGTTGGTACTTTAAATGACTAAGGAGTAACACAGAATAGTTTCCCCTTCTAGAATTCAAATGATTAAACTGTGAAACTTAGCATGAGAAATATTACTACCCAGAATTTAAATAATCACTGTGGTGGTCCACTGACACATGGTATTGAATGAAAATGTAAGGGAATGGTTCAATAGCCTAATCGTCAGTGCTAGTGTGTGATACTGTGGACAGATGTCAGGGGAGAGAGGCTGTAAATTGTGCAAACCTTTAGCCAGACATGGTGACATTCTGAAGTCCTCAGTGTTGCCTCTTGATATGTGGATGGGTGAAACTGCAATTTGTCTAATGCAGAAATTTTAAAATACCATTGTATTAATAAATTCTATTTTTAAGTTGTGGAGGAAATTTCAATGATGATTCAATTGATTTTTCATATTAAAGATGGAGAGATATATTTTATCTGCAGAGCTCAGTTGTGTCCTCTAAAGAGAACCTTTCAGTGTTTCCTGTTTCATCAAAAATCATTGACATGGGATATTCTAGCACCAGAACAATGAGTTAGAAAAATAATTTATTTGTTCAAGTTGATATCTTGGTCATAGCAATTGCTTCCCCCTGCCCCCTAACTGTAAATAGTTACCTTTTTTTCTCCTAGAAAAGATACTATTAAGAAATATATGGCAGGGAGGGGAGGGATATACTGTGATGGGGATATAAGAGATGAGAGAATAATTTAAAAAAAAAATAGCTGGGTGGTAGTGACACACACTTTTAATCCCAGCACTCAGGAGGCAGAGGCAGGCAGATCTCTGAGTTCAAGGCCAGCCTGGTCTACAAAGCGAGTTCCAGGACAAGAGAAACCCCGTCTTGAAAGACAGAGAGAGAGAGAGAGAGAGAGAGAGAGAGAGAGAGAGAGAGAGAGAGCGCGAGCGCGAGCGCGAGTGCGCGAGCGAGCTAGGCAGGTACTGATACCTAGCATATAACAGTATTTTATCACACTTTAAAATAGGAAAACCTAAAAGCTGTGTGATTCTACACATTATTCTAGCAGTGACATGCAAATAAAATACTTTTATTTATAACTTAGTGCTAATTGAGGAGATTCTGAAGTGTATTTTTTTATGCTCTAAGGTTATAGTGTTTTTCTTGCCATCTAAAAATGGAGGAAAATGGTTTGATTTTGATACCTAGAAATTTCTTATCTAGCTTTTGTAATAGAGAAAGATCATTCAAGTCTACACTTAAAGTTTTGTTTTTATTTTGAAGTTTTCCAAAGCACATTTGCAGGAATTTTAAATTGTGAGACTTCTGTAATAACAATAAGTTTCCAGATACCTCGGGAAACAGTGCAAATAAACAAGAATGTTTACAGATCACCACAACTACTTACTGTTTGGCACGGTAAATTTGAAAGGTAAAAGAGGGAGGCTTTTGTCTAGAACCTGGTTCACGGGTACCTCTGGCCCCAATTCTCCCCTGGTTCTTCTGTTTGTAAAATGATAAAATTTTCATGATGTGCCAATTATGGGAATGTGACATAGATAAATATACATCTATACTTAAGATATGTTGTTTAATGTTTTAAAAATATATAAAGACCACCTATTTAAGTGGTCAAGGAAGTGATTGTTATTGTCAGCTCAGAGTAATATATCAACAGAGCTAAATTACTGTATTTAAAAACTTTTAGCTTGCATGTGTGATTAATTAGTGATTTTATGCAATAGTTGAATACAATTTCCTGAAGATTTAGCTGTGAAATATCACCACACATTGAATTTTTGTAGTACAAAATAACATCCTGCCTACTTTCATGAACTTCTTACTCAGCTTATTTTTCTGCATGACATCTGATCAAATAAATCTAAACCAAATATGTGCGATAAAATCAAGCTATTAGATAGCATCCATTGCATTACTGGAAAAATGATTTCTGTAATAGAATGTTCTTCTTCATGTAGAAATCATCAAAAATTCAAATGTGTTTAAAGGATACATGACTATTTTCAAGTATCAATAATAAATTCATGGTATCGTTTCTACTCTTACCCATTTTTATAGCATTTTAAAAGATCTGTGTAACTTATTGGGCATCATTTTGTCATTGCTGTATGTATAAACACCATAATAAATATTTAATAAATATTAAAGTCTTCTGTTTCCTGGAGTTTTGCATTGTATGTTATTGACAGAGTATTATATAAACATTGTATTTACATCTATTTTAGTCCCCTTGACTTGCCATGACAAAATATAATTTGAGGAGCTCATGAACAACAAAAATTTCTCTTCTACACTTTTAGAGGTCAGGAAGCTCAAGATCAAGGTACAAACAGAGCCACTGTCTAAATGAGATCTACATCAGATTTCTGATAATGCCACCTCAGTGTTTATTTACTTGATTAAAAGGAAAAGGGAGCTTTATGACATCTCTCTTACAGGTCATATTTATGAGGGCTTCACTCCCATAACCAAATCTTTTTCTAAAGGCCCCAGTTCATGTAACTCTCATATGGGGAGTTTGTGAATGAGACATAAACGTTTGGTTCATAGCAACCTTTATGTTTTAGGAATGCACGACTTTAAAATAAAAAAAAAATAAAAAATAAAAAAAAAAAACTGCTCCCAACCTGGTGCTGGGGATTGTATCTAGTAGTTCTTCCACTGAACTACATCCTCAGTCTAGAAAAAAAAAATCTTACATGGGCTGCTTGTAGTGTCTGTCAATGGTGAATATTCAATCTGTCTGCTATTTCTCAGGATGGTTTGAGTTATTTAGATAGGATTGTACACTAGGAAATGTGTACATATTTGTTTTAGCTTTTTTGGAGTCATGAAGCTTCCTGACGTTATTATTAAAGTTACATACTTTCATTTGTATTCAGTCACTTAACAAGTGTTTATTGATACCTGCTCCCTGGCATTAGGGATATAGCAGTGAACACAAGAAGTCTCTCAAGAAGTGAGGAGTAATGAGAAAATATGTCAAGTGGCAGTGTCTTAGTTACAGTTTCTGTTACTTTGAAGAAACACCATGACCAAAAGCTGCTTGGGGAGGAAAGGGTGTGTTTTGCACTTCCTATCACAGAGGGAAGACAGGGCAGGACTTGGAGGCAGGAGCTGATGCAGAGGCCATGGAGGAGCGCTGCTTATTAGCTTGCTCTCCAGGGCTTGTTAAGTTGGCTCTCTTTTTTTGAGACAGGGTTTCTCTGTGTAGCTTTGGTGCCTGTCCTGGATCTCACTCTGTAGACCAGGTTGGCCTCGAACTCACAGAGATCCGCCTGGCTCTGCCTCCCGAGTGCTGGGATTAAAGGCGTGAGCCACCACCGCCCAGCAAGTTGGCTTTCTTATAGCACACAAGACCAGCCCAGGGGTGGCGCTACTCACAATGGGCTGGGCCCTCCCTCCCACATCAATCACTAATTTGAAAATGCCCAATAGGCTTGCTGACAGCCCTATCTTAAGGAGGCGGTGTAGCATGAATCTTAAAAGTACTTATTAATCAAACCTGAAGCCAGGTATTGGGGTAAATACTGGAAGATCAGAGAAGCAGAACAAGCCACAGCTTCCTCACCTTGCCAGTTCCTCAGCTGATCCTGTTTTCCTCAGACTGGATGCCTCTGAGTCCTCATCCTGAATGAATCTCAGCTGAACTGCTGCTCGAAAGCCTGAAAGCTTAACCAGCCAAATGCTTCTAGTTCCTGATCCTTACGCCTTACATATCTTTCTGCTTTCTGCCATTACTCCCTGGGACTAAAGGCATGAGTCACCATGCCTAGCTGTTTCCAATGTGGCCTTGAACTCACAGAGATCCAGAGGGATTTCTGCCTCTGGAATGCTAGGATTAAAGGCGTGTGCTACCACTGCC
The DNA here is from genome assembly GCA_902168415.1 of Peromyscus melanophrys. Lineage (NCBI taxonomy): Eukaryota > Metazoa > Chordata > Mammalia > Rodentia > Cricetidae > Peromyscus > Peromyscus melanophrys. Next base: position 10,777 of record CABHPR010124689.1, on the reverse strand, counting down.
TAACCTCTATGTTTAATATTGTGGCTGTTCTGTCTCTGACCCCAGATAAGTTTATTAGCGTGCACAATATTTTGGGGAACACAATACCACCACAAGGCGTTTTTCTCACTTGAGGCTCCTTCCTTTCCTCTGACTCTAGCTTGTGTTGAGTTGACATAAAACCAACCATCACATAAGGAAAAAAACTCAAATATTGCTTACAAGCTTTCAGGAGTAACATCTACCAAAGAAGGATGTCCCAATGATAACAGCTCTGATAGTACCAAAGAGAAAGCCAAAGAGAGAAGAGTGAGTCTTAATTTTAGGGCTCCCTCTTGTAACAGGAACTGAGAAAAGAAATCTTGATATTTATATATCCCCAGAAAAAAATATTTTGCCAAATATTTGTAGTTTTAGAAGTTGGTGGGTTTCCTGAAAGCATTTTCATACATTTCATGGAATACTCCCAAGTAGAAATACCCAAAATGTTTGCAAATAACCTTCTTATTCTTTTTTTTATGATTTATTTTTATTTTATGTGCATTGATGTTTTGCCTGCATGTGTGTCTGTGTGAGGGTACTGGATCCCCTGAAACTGAAGTTACAGACAAATGTGGGTGCTGGGAATTGAATCAGGGTCTTCTCGAAAAGCAGTCAGTGTTCTTAACTGCTGAGCTATAACAGAGCCCCAGTCCTGCATGGGGGAAGTACCATTCAGGCTGTAAAACTCAGCATATAGACAGCACCACCTGCCCAAACTAAAACAAAGACTTAATCCATCGAAGTCCATAGTTCCAAGAAAGTCTCTAAATGTACTAATCTTGGTTTTTTTTTTGTTTTTTGGGGTTTTTTTTTTTTTTTGGCTTCTCTAGTTCTGTATCTGACTATTAATTGAAGTACGCAAAAAAATCAGGACATAGTTTTTGTGCTTAAAAACTCACCCTGAGAAAGGCTCGGGACTACTTTGGGACCTCAGACACCCAGTTTAGTCACCAGCCAGCTAATAAAGACTTTCTATTGGTTAAACTCACGTCTGGTGAATCACCAACAGCAACCACTTCTCAGGCCAAATAATCCTGTCTTCCTTTTTCTTTTCTTTTCCTTTTCACTTTTGTTTTTTTGTTTTTGTGTTTTGTTTTGTTTTGTTTTGTTTTGTTTTTCAAGACAGGGTTTCTCTATGTAGCCCTGGCTGTCCTGGGACTAACTCTGTAGATAAGGCTGGTATGTGCCAACACTGCCTGGCTTAATCCTGTATTTCTTAGGACAAGATGGGTTAAACTGCATTAATACCGGGAGGTCACCTAAAACAACCAAAGTTGAGCAGGGCCTAGTGGCACATGACTTTTATCACAGCACTTGGGAGGCAGAGGCAGGTGGATCTCTGTGAGTTCTAGACCAGTCTGGTCTGCAAATCAAGGGCTATTACAGAGAAACAGGGTCTCAAAACCTCCTTCCTCCTCCCCTCCCCCCTAAAAAACCCAACCAAAGCTATTTCTTACTCAGAACCCACTGCATCCAGGCAATCTCCAAAGGAAACAATCTCCCTTTTGTGTTGAAAGAGAGTGTCGAAAATTCTCACTCTAGCAATAGTCCTTTACCTGGAGTGTGTCACTCAGCCCATTGGCTAGTAGTCATGTGACCCTGTAGACTTTAAGGAAAGAGAATGGGATGTGTGAATTTACTAGAAGCCTCTGTCTCTATACACCCTTCTGGTTACCAGGCACTGAGCTTTTCTTTCACACTTGGCAACACAATGACTCCATTTTCAAAGGTCATATTCCAGGTGGTTTTATCCCCTAAAACCGGTTTTCTAGAAGTGTGTTTGGTCAGGTCTAGGTGTTGTCTCTGCTGCTCTGAAGCCCCAGGAGCCAAAATGGTTATAATTCCTACATACTTCAGGAACAGTGTTGGAACAGTAACCAGTAAGCATGCTCGTCCGGGAAGAGGGAGGATGGAGACAGTGCCAGGACCATTTTACTACAGGTGTGGGGTAATTCACTGACTTTCCTAACTATAAATTCCAGGAAGGATTATAGCATGGATCCTAATTGGTCTTATGATAAAAACCCAGAGCCAGATATTGGGGTAAATGCTGAAAGATCAGAGGAAACAAAGGAACAAGCCACTAAAGAAAATTCTCACCACTACTGAATCCTCAGGCCTAAAGGGAGGCAAGATCCTGTCTCCATAAATCCTCAGACTGAATGCCTCTGAGTCCTCATCCGAAAAGGCACCAAACTCCTGTCTCCCTCTGCCTTATATTTCTTTCTCTGCCCAGCCTTATCACTTCCTGTCTCAACCTTCCTAGTGCTGGGATTAAAGATGTGTGACTCCCAAGTACTGGGATTAAAGGTGTGTGCCACTTGTTTCTCTTTCAGATTGGATTAATCTCGAGTAGTCCAGGGCGGCTTTGAACTCACAGAGATCCATCTGAGTTAGGATTAAAGGGGCTAGGATTAAAGGTATGTGCTACCACTGCCTGGCCTCCATGTTTAATCTAGTGGCTGGCTCTGCCCTCTGATCTTCAGGCAAACTTTATTCGTTAGAGTACAAACAAAGTATCAGCACAAGGTTTGCTTGCGGTTAACATCCTTGGCTACATCTGAGTGGCTGCTGCAAAATAAGACACACTTACGAGTGGCACAGCTTTTTAAAAAATCATTTCCTTGTTGATCAGGAGCAGTTTGCTCTTTTTAGTATGTAATTGTGATGGCTTTTCTTGGATGTCAAGTTGACTACATCTGGAATGAATTATAATCCAGAAATGGAGGGTACACCTGTGAGATGTTTTGCTTGGTTTGAAGTGGGTGAATCCACTTGTAGTCCAGACTTCTGAGGTTGGAAGACACACCTTTGATACAGATTTTGAGGTGGGAAGACACACCTTTAATCTGGGCCACACCTTCTGCTAGAAGCCTATATAAAGACATTGAAGAAGGAAGTTTTTGCTCTTTGCCTTCTTGCTCTCGCCTTGCTAGCAAGTCCATTCCTTCACTGGCGTTGGACCTTACTTCTTCAAGATTCCAGCATCTACAGAAGACCAGCTGAGACATCCAGCCTTGTGGACTGAGAAACTTCTGGATTCTTTTGGTGTTTCCAGACATAGTTTCTCTGTGTAGTTTTGGTGCCTGTCCTGGGTCTGGCTCTGTAGCCCAGGCTGTCCTCAAACTCACAGAGATCCGCCTGCCTCTGCCTCCCGAGTGCTGGGACTCAAGGTGTGCGCCACCGCCGCTGCCTCTGGATTCTTGAACTTTCCATTCATAGCCAGCCGTTGTTGGACCGAGTGGATCACAGCCTGTAAGTCATTCTAGTAAATTCCCATTATATACACACTATAAATATATATGTTTATATGGATACACATGTATACATATATGTAAAGAGAGAGAGGTTCATTCTATAAGTTCTATTTCTCTAGAGATCCCTGACTAGTACAATAATTGCACATTCTTTGAGTCAAACTTGCCGGTTTCTTTTTCTTCTATTTTTTATGCGTATGGGTGTTTTGCCTCTACGTGTCTATGCACACGCATGCCTAGTACCTAGGGAAGCCAGAAGAGGGCAACTGATCCCCTGGACCTGGAGTTAGAGAGGTGTCATGTGGGTTTTGGGGAATCAAACCTAGGTCCTGTGGAAGATCAGCCAGCGCTCTTAACTGCTGAACCATCTCTCCACCTCTAATTTGAAAGTTTTAAATATAGAGGGTCATTAGAACTCATCCTGTAACAAAGATCACAATGGTGTGGACTTCACAAATACTTTGGAAATTTTTGCAATGATTACAAATATTAGAAACTTAGCCAGGCAGTGGTGACACACACCTTTTATCCCAGCACTTGGGAGGCAGAGGCAAGCAGGTCTCTGTGAGTTCGAGGACAGCCTGGTCTACAGACTGAGTTCTAGGACAGGCTCCAAAGTCACACAGAGAAACCCTCTCATGAAAAAAACCAAACAAGGAAAAAAAAGTTATAAACTTAATTTCTTTTCTTAGAGAAAAAAAAAAACCTAAGGGTAAAAATGTGCTTTTGTTCTTGTCTTTAAACAATATAGTATGATAGCTGTTTACATAGTAGTTTATACTGTATTAGCTATGCACTTGCTAATACAGTATAAACTCTTCCTTTTGAAGAGGAACTTAGTTTTGTTCCTAGCACCTACAAGGTAGCTCACAACTGTCTTGTAACTTCAGCTTTAGAGGACCTGACTGCCTCTTCTGGCTTCTACCTGCATCAGGCACACACATGATCCATATACATGCATGCAAACAAACACTCATACTTATAAAAAAAAATCTTTTTAAAACAGGCTTTATCTCCTATTTTGTGCAGTTAAAAAATCCAAACTTAGCTAGGTATGATGGTATATGCCTTCAATCTCAGAACTCACTCAGGAGGCAAGAGGCAGGTGGATCTCTGTGAGTCAGAGGTCAGCCTGGTCTACAAAGCAAGTTACAGAACAACCCGGGCTACACAGAGTTACCCTCTCTCAAAAACAAACAAACAAACAAACAAACAAACAAACAAGCAGGCAAAAACAACCCTACAAAGATCAGAAGATCAAAAAAAAAATTGGTTGCTTCTGTTCTCTCCTGTTGTGATTCTCACAAACCATCTAATCTCTTCTGATTTCTACACTTACCTTCTCCCTTCCCAGACTCATATAAAGTTTTATTGTGTAGCCCAATCTGGTCTTTAACTCCCAGGCTCAAGTGATCTTTGGGCCTCAGCCTCCAGAGCAAACCAGACTACAGGTATGTGGTGGTGTGAATAAGAATGGCCCCAACAGACTCATATATTTGAATGATTACTCACCAGGAAGTGGTACTATTTGAAAGGATTAAAAGGATTAGGAGATGTGGCCTTGTTGGAGGAAGTCTGTCACGTGGGGTGGGCTTTGAGGTTTCAAAAGATCATGCTAAGCCTGGAGGCTCTCTCTGCCTACAGGATCATGGTGTAGCTCTCAGCTACTGCTTCAGTGTCTGCCTGCATGCTACTATCATGATGATAATGGACTAAACCTCTGAAGCTATATGCAAGTCCCCAGTTAAATGCTTTCTTTTTATAAAAACTGCCTTGGTCATTGTGGCAGTTTAAAAGAATATGGCCCCCAAAGTGAATGGCACTATTAGGAGGTGTGGCCCTTTGGAGGAAGTGTGTCACTGTGGAGGTGGGCTTTGAGGTCTCATATATGCTCAAGCGACACCATGTTCAGACCACTTCCTGTTGCCTGTGGGTCAAGATATAAGAACTCTCAGCTCCTTCTTTAGGCATCATGTCTGCCTGCATGCTGCCTTGCTCCCGCCATGATGATAATGGACTGAACTATTCAACTATAAGCGAGCCACCACAATTAAATGTTTTCCTTTATAAGAGTTGCCACGGTCATGGTGTCTCTTCACAGCACTAGAAACCCTGACTAAGACAAAGCATGTACTGCTGCACTTATCTCTTACTTCTTCATGCCACTTTGTCAAATGCATCCAGTAGCACCTAGTGTCTAGTGTCTTGCTTTTAAAACTCTTCTGTTAGCTAGAATTTCGTTATATACATTGTTGTTGTCTCCCGGGTTATGGTGAATCTCGGTTAAATCCAATGTTTTACTGTGGCATAATGTAAAGTACCACATTGCTAGACAATACTGTTAGTTTCTATGTCTGTCAATCATCTTCTACTTTAATCCAAAGGGTTTTGTTTTGTTTTGTTTTGTTTTGTTTTGGAGACAGGGTTTCACTGTGTAGCTCTGGCTGTCCTGGAACTCACTTTGTAGACCAGATTGGCCTCGAACTCACAGAGATCCACATGCCTCTGACTCCTGAGTACTGGGATTAAAGGCATGTACCACCGCCGCCTGACTTAATGCATATTTTTCATTTTTTTATTTTTTGGGTTTTTTTGAGAAACGACTTTATCATTTAATTTGTGATGCAATGGCTATAACTACTTCACAAAGTCTTCCTTCACTTTAAAGAGCTTAGAATGTGGTCTTCTGTGTCCTAGACAGAATCAGATACTGGTGGATATTATATTACTGCTATATGAATGAGGTAAGCTCAGAAACAGTATTACTGTTATATGAATGAGGTAAACTCACTCAGAAACATTAGGTTGAATCAGATTTTAGCACAGGCTATGAGATCTTAAAGTGGTAAGTTTTCCTTCCTTTTTCCAATCTGGCCTGGTTGACCAATATTAGTATGAAAAAGGTTGAGTATGAACCATCATTCAAGTATTTTTATTATAATTATGTTATGGTGCTGAGGTTTGAATACAGGGCTAGGCAAGTACTGAACTTCTAAGCTATACCACCAGCATAATTACTATTTTGTATCCTGATCTACTATATTATGCAAGAAATTATCACTACTTTTACAAAGCTTAAGCAATCAGATCAGTTAATTAAATAGTTGCAGTTTATGGTTTGTTAGTAGTACATTGGCTTTCTCTTCCATTGTAGTCCTTATTATGATGATACAGTAACACATAAAATGTATCATTCACCGCCCATAGCTATGTAGTTCGGTGCCTTTGAGTACATGTGCATTGCTGTGCACATTTATTCACTGTCATCGAATTCCAGGTCTCATCATCCCAAACAGAAACTGTACACATTAGACAATGACTCCCCATTTTTGGTTTCCTGCAACTCCTGGCAACCTCTGCTTTACTTCTGTTGTCTAGACTCCCTGTAAAAACATAATTATACAATACTTAGCCTTTTGGTCTGGCTTAGCTCACCTAGCATATTTTCAAGGTTCATCCATATTGCAGCACATATTGGAACTTTGTCCCCTGCTTTCTATGTATAATATAAATTTGTATTGAGTCTTAAGATGGGTAGGATATGAGAAATGGCACCATACAGACACAAATCTCAAGAAATGGGAAGAGTTTAACCTCTCTTTTTCATGTCAGCCTTTTTTCATTTTACTTTAGGGATAATTTCTTTCCAAAATTCACGGCAGTAAGTTAACTATAACCTCATTTAGAATCTTTTACTTCAACTACCATTAAGAGAGGACATTAATAAAAATGTTCTGTAATTTTTTACTCACCTATTTATTCATTTGTGTGTATGCATGTGGGGTGTGTGAGTTCTTGTGCACATGCATACCATGGCAAGTGATGGAGGCCAGAGGACATTTCAGATCAGTTCTCTCTTTCCACCATGTGGGTTCCAGGGACGAACTCTGATTGCCAGGCTTAGAAGCAAGCCCCTTTAACTACGGTGCCATCTTGCTAACCAATTCTTTTTTTTTTTTTTTTGGTTTTTCAAGACAGCGTTTCTCTGTGTAGCGTTGGCGCTTTTCCTGGAACTCACTTGGTAGCCCAGGCTGGCCTCAAACTCAGAGATCAGCCTGCCTCTGCCTCCTGAGTGCTGGGATTAAAGGTGTGAGCCACCACCGCCTGGCCTTAAGCCTATTCTTTTTTAAAAAAGATTTTACAGCCAAGCATGATAGTGCACACCTTTAATCCCAGAACCCAGGAGATAGAAGCAGGTAGATCTGAGTTTGAGGCCAGCCTCATTTACATAGTGAGTTCCAGAATGGTTAGGGCTATTTAGAGAGACCCTGTCTCAAAAGACAACAAAGATTTGTTTATTTTTAAGTGTATGTGTAATGCCTGCCTGTATACATGAGCACCTTGTATGTACCTGGTGCCCATAGAACATGGAAGATGTCAGAGCCCCTGGATCTGGAGTTATAGATGGCTGTGAACAGCCATGAGGGGTACTGAGAACTGAAGCCCCTGTCCTCCGCAAGAGCAACAGGTGCTCTTAACCATTGAGCCATGTCTCTAGCCCCCTCTTATTTTTGTGTATGTGTATGCATTTGTTTGTGGATATGTGTGGTTGTGTACGTATCTGGAGGGAAAGGACATTTTTGAGCATTCAGGTGCGCCCCACCTTTGCTTTTGAGACAGGTTTTCTTACTGATGTGGAACTGAGTTGGCACTAGGGATCCATCTATCACTCCCAGTGCTGAGATTACAAAATGTACAGCACAGTACATATCTTTTTTAAAGCATGGGTTCTGGGGGTCAAACTCAAGACAGTCCTCTTGCTTTACCAATGGTGTTATCTCCTCAGCACCATAAAAAACCAAAATCAACTTAAAGTTCTCTGTTAATCATTAATAGTAGATCGTCAGGTAATACTGACAAGATGCCACCACTTGATAATTACAGTACACAATAACCAAATTACAGATCCTGTATATGATAGCTTCTCAGACCTTTAACAAGACAGCACATATTCCGATAAAACAGTGCTTGAAATCACAGAGGAGAAATGTCTAGTGATGTGTGCCTGTAATCCCAGCACTCTTGCTGAGACAAGAGGATTATGAATTTCGGTCCAGCTGGGGCTACATAGTGAGACCCAGTCTTAAAATAATTCATATTAAATCAAAACAAAATCAAAATACACACACAGTGATTTGTCTGTTTCCCCCCTCAGGTTGTAATGTTACATGGAAACCCTAGATGGGAGTAGTTAGGAAAGGAGCAATGGAACTGTGAAACTCATTTCTATTCTGACATAGTGATTGCTCAGAGTATTCACCTGGCATCAAGGAACAAAATGAGGAGGCATTTAATAATCCCTTCCATTTGGATATCCAAAATGATTCGCTTACACTAGACTGGTGTCACCAGTCAAAATATTCTATCACTTGACAATGTAAATGTTTCTATGAGTAAGTTATATGGTAGGCCCTTAGAGGGCAAAAGTTCTCACCCAAATATTAGTTTCCATTCCACTAGGGAAATAGCACATAATTACAAGATGATCATAGGGAGTAGGAACTTATGATAGCCTTGCTAATCTAATCATAATTCACTGAGGAAAATCTATTTCTCTGGTTAGAATGTTTCTCAGTGAGATTGAGCATGGTGACACATGATTTTAATTCCGGCGATGGGGTTGAGAGCAGGTGGGTCTCTGTGAATTTGAGGGCAGCCTGGTCTATATAGTGAGTTCCAGGATAGCCAGGGGCACATATAGAGACCCTGTCTTCAAAAACCAAAATAAATAAATAAACAAACAAATAAATAAAATGTTTCTTGGTAAATAAACTTGGAAAATACAGACTATCACAGAGCTAACTCACAGGTAACTACTGGTATGTTGTAGGTATATCTTAGTTTTGTTCCATAAAGTGAATTTAAAAAAAAATTAAATTGGACTAGCTGGGTGGTTGTGGTGCATGCTTTTAACCTCAACACTTGGGAGGCAGGGGCACACAGATCTCTGAGTTCCAGGCCAGCTTTGTACATAGGGTAAGTTCCAGGACAGCCAGGGCTACACAGAGAAACCCCGTCTGGAAAAAACAAAACAAAACAAAAAGTTTTTTTGTTTTGTTTTGTTTTTTGTTTTTTTAAAGACTGAGGAGTCTTAGTTATGCTAAGTGGAAACGAAGAGTCAACTACAGCTTTCCTTTTGAATCTAGTACTAACCTCATAAACTCACATCATAGTATTGCCAGATAGTTGGCAGTTTTCTTCACTGTGCCCCTCAAATTACATATTGAAGGCTAAATTTGAGGCCAGCAGGTGTTTATCTAGGAGGACTTCAAATGCTCAAGAATGACAGAAATTCTTGCAAAGGGCATCCCTATTCTCACATCTACCTATATTTTCTTTATTTAACCAATTACAGTCTTGCTTTTACAGTAATTTGATGTTTCTTGCACACAACTCCCAATTCAAAGGCTTAGATTCTTAGTGTATTTTGTGGATGCAAAAAACACAGTTATTACCTTAAAGGGAATAAGAGAGAGCTTATTGTGGAGCCAAATTTCAATGACCATGGCCCAGGGAATGGAGATTTGGGTTATGCCAAATTCCACGTATAATATCGAAGTAGTTTTGTGACATTTTATAGTTTTAAAGAACAAAGACAATCATAAATCAAGTTAAGCTTAAAATACATTGGTGTGTACATCACGGAGGCAGTTTCAAGATGGGAGACACTTTTATATAGCTGCAGATGCTAGCTGATAACATTCTTAGTTCTTGGACTGATGGAAGCTAGGAGTCAGCTACGTTGAAAGGTTCCAAAAGATTTTTATCTGTTAGTCACAGGATGTTAGCTCCAACATAGGTGTTAGCAAGGAATCGAGAAAGAGCTATCAATCTGTCAATCCTGTCCGTGTCCGGGCTATTCAGTGGGCAAAGCTAGGCCCAGAACGGTAATTAGCCTCTGGACCAGTATGCAACATTCCAACTTCTCCACATTACTGCAGCTCTAATCAATCTTTGCAGACACACCCTCCTTCCTAGAATTCTCCTTCACAACTCTTTCTTCAGTCACACTGAAATTTCTAGAAAGGCATTTCCCAAAATTTAGGTTAAAAATACTCTATTTCTAAGCATTCTTGTTTCTTTTGTAACGAAACTTCTAGGTTGGGAAATTGACATTTTAGATATATGAACGTTATTCATGCCTAAACACCTTTTACCTCCTTTCTTAAGGCCACCTTGTAGCTGAGGTGTAGAGGACCAATAGAAACTATGTTTCCCAGTTACTTTTTCCCAAGAGTAGCCCAGCGAAGGTGAACTGAGCGAATGTTCCCACGAGGGGGCGCGATGTTAGGAGGTTAACAAAGAGACCTAGGCAAACTCCCTGCTTGCAGAACTCAGCGGCGCTCCAGCCTGATGCCAGCTTGTCTGAAGTGGATCTGGCACAATGAGTTCCAAGTTGACTGGGTTTGACTTTGGGGCCCCTCCGCAGTCTGAAAGTGGAGAAACGAATTCAACATCTTTCCCTGAGTATAAATGTTCGTAGGAGAGAACACATTTTC
>CABHPR010124688.1:10000-21262 GCA_902168415.1 Peromyscus melanophrys | reverse complement strand
GCCGCGGCTGGTCTGTGCCGTGCTCAGCGTGTATCTCCTTGCACCATCTCGGGCTTTGTGTAGGATGCAGATGCCGTGGCGTGTGGTTCTGTAATGTGCACGTAAATAACACGTCCTGCATGCTCCTCTCCGGCTGTAAAGCGCTCCCTTTGCATAATGGACTGGTCAAGTGGGCGTGTGGGGTGGAGGGATTTATTTCTCTGTGTATCCTTGTGGCATAACTAGTCACCAGTCAACATATGTTTCGGTGTGCGCGTGCCTCACGTCCTCCCTTTTTAAAGGGGTGACACACAGCGAGCCGGGTTTTAGTAACCCTCGGAGAAATACATGCAAAGGAGAAGGTGTGTGAGACCTGTTTTACTGGCTAAGCAGGCGAGCAGCTGCGTGCTGGCACACCGGGTTCAAACCGTGCTCTGTTTGGCACTGCCTTGTGCGGGGCGCCTATTGTAATCAGGCTGGGACCCTACTCTTTTGTTTTGATTCTTTTCTGCGACCTCACAAACGTGTTCAGCAACCAGACAAAGAGTTCCCCAGGACAAGGGGAAAATGGTTGGTTGGAAGACTATATTATTTTTCAGCCCACCTCTTCCTATTTGGCCGTCTTCCTCACTGGCACCCTCTCTCCATGGGCGGTAAAGATGGTGGCCGTCCATGGGGGTATCACCAAGTTTCTGCGAGGTAAATAAACAATGATCCAGCGGTCTGAGTACAGGACATTTTAATTTGGACTGCCCTTAATTGTGGCTGTTTGCTGTAAATATGTACATCTGGGAGACTAGTTGTAGATCCTCTTCACGTTCAGTTTTCCCCCTCACTTACCAGCTTATTTTATTTTCTGTCAGAGTGGCCATGTGTGTTTTGTGAAAGGAAATGGACTTTGTGTCAGCATGTCATCTGTTCTCAGGACTGGACCAGATTGATGAGGGGGTGTGGGAATAGATACCATGGCCAACCAGTCAGTTTTTGATTTTTTGTGTCAGTGATAGTATGTGGTAACTGGGAGCACCCCTACTCCCCCAACACACACACACACACACACACACACACACACACACCCACCCACTGCAATAAATGGAGGAGGAAATGATTTTCTTTTTTTTGCTTCTCTCCTGGACCCTTTCTGGAAATGTTTAAAAGTGGTGGGTAGGCTATTTCCCAGTGAGGTATTCTGATAGCGTTGAACTATGAGAGGCAAGGGCCGCGGAATGGGGCTGCAGGGGCGGTGTGTCCAGGCCTCTTCATTCGCTTGAACACTTCCAAAAGTTGCACATTTCAGCTACCAGGCAACAAAAAGCACCCACAGGCTTTCTCTGCAGTTTCATAGCAGGGAGTGAAAAGGAAATAAAAAGGATTGGGGACTGTTTCCCTGGCAGTTTGGTGTAATTTTGCAGAGAGCACAAAGGCAAATTTAGCCCTGTCTCTGGATTAGGCTGCAGCAAAACCCCTGAGCTGTGGAGAGCTTCGACAAAATTGCAGATTGCTGGCGTGGAGAGTTCCAGAATAGGGCCCACATCTCGCCTGATTTTGAAGGTATTCCTGTGGGCGGTAGGTAGTTTTGTGGGAAGCCAGAGAACAGACTGAGACTAAAGGAGCACTCCTGGGCAGCGTTGCTGAGGAGGCGCCTACTTAGGTGAGTCCTTTCCACTCCCTGCCCTTTCAGTACCAAGGCCCACCCCAGTCCTCTTTCTGTACTGCTCACTGTCTCCAAATTACCTTGTATTTAAATGTCCCATTTTATCAGGACCAGTAGCTCTAGCAGAAAGCAGCAGGAAAACGTCCATGTTATAATTAAAGCAATCCACACTAAAATGCTGGTGACTGGGAGCTGGCAGCGGCTGTGAAAACTTGCACACCTCTACTCTCTCCAGCCATCGGCCTGCCTGTCATTGCCAGAAACCGCCGAGTCGGTGTTCCGGCTGTACAGTTAGTTATGAAGGAGAAATTGCTCACAGAGACCACGGGCTCCCAATCTTTCATTTTCACATTGACATGTAGACTAAATTTGAAATTCATTGAAGACATTTGAAAGTAATAGTTCCTGTAAAATAAAAGTGAGCACACAGAGGCAGCTGTGACAGGTCAGATCTCTTGCTAATCAGCACTTTGACTGGTAGTCACTTCACTGCCCTGGGCCTTCGTTACTCCGACATTCAAATGAAGGATTTGGGTGAATGGCGAGGTTCTTTCTGTTTTTGACAAAGAATTTGTAGAGTTCTAGTATGTCGTGAAAAATGAAATATAAGAGATGAGCAGTAGCCTGTGATGGGAAAGCATTCATGGGGAGACTTGTTTCGTGATGGACTGTCCTGTACTGAGACTCACAGACTAATCTGTTTTTCATTTCTTCCTCAGTGATTCTTCCACGACATTTTCCCTGCTTGCTGAGTTATTGGCATGGCAGGCATCTTTCCCTATCTGCACCGTGAATCTCAAATGTAGTCCTCTGAGTCATTAGCTATATTTTTATTATTAGAATTACAGTTTCTGTGTAAAAGCCCTAATTCTTTTATATAACAGTTGCGATATTCTGAGTAACAAAGCCAACATCTTGTACAGATTCCTTTCTTGTTAGTTATTACAGGGTGGTGGGGGAAAACCTTTGTTTTTCTTGTTCTATATTGGAAGAACTCAAGCCAGCAGGGATTGATTTTATTGAGGGTGTCACCATAGGAAGATATTTCTCAGAAACACTGAGTTGTCTTTGGGCGGGGGGAGAGGGGAGAAGGGTTTTGTTTTAAGTTCAGCCCTTTGGGGAGTTAATCCTCGTATCCCATCACTGACCAACCATTTGTACATGTTTTGTTCTGGACCTTGGCACTTAGCTGTTTCTCAGCAAGTAAATGAATGTCCACATCCTGGTTATTTATTGCTGCACATAACAACCCCCCAAACTTTAGTAGTTTAAAACAAAACCTCATTATTACAGTTCCCAGTTTGGCGATTGAACTAATCATAGGGATGATTCTAAGCTGGGGTCTCTGTGCAGTCACTGTGAACTGTGGCTGGCCTTTTTTGAAGTCTCCTCTGGGTGGGGAGCCCAGGCTGGGGCTCACCTGTGACTGGCAGGCGGTGCTTACTGATGGCTCAGCTGTGGTTGTCGGCTGTAACGCGACATCTAGACTCTGCTGTCTCTCAGACTTGAAGCAGCTTCCGGGCAGTTTCACTGCACAGGCGTTTGGCACATTTATAAAAGCCCCCATGGAGTCTTCTCAGTTATTAGTTCTGTCTTTGACAGGGAAGTGTCAAGGTCATTTTGTAGGAGATTATGTGGTGTTCTGGCTAGGTCTGTGTCAACTATGGGTGGTGCCATCCCTGGGCTGGTGGTCCTGGGTTCTGTAAGAAAGCAGGCTGAGCAGGACATGGGGAGAGAGCTGGTAAGCAGCCCCCTCCATGGTCTCTGCATCAGCTCCTGCCTCCAGGTTCCTGCCCTGCCTGAGTTCCTGCCCTCACTGCTTTGGATGACAAACTGTTATATGGAACTGTAAGTGAAATAAATTCTTTCCTTCCCAAGTTGCTGTTGGTCGTGGTGTTTCATCACAGCAATAATAACCCTGACCAAGACGTGATTTCAGTCATCTTTAGGAAATGACTTATTAGAAAAAAAGGACCCCATTGGTCCGCAGAAGCCTTGAGTTAGTTGGTAGGTCCACTTGTTATTTTGTTCTCTGTGCTGTCCAAGGACTGGGGAAGCGATTGTGTGTTTGAGGCCCAATGTCTCTTTGGTGTACTTTCAGATCTTACTCTGTGTTGCAAGCGGAGGTTTACCTAGAATAGATGGCAGAATGTTGCATATAATTTGTTTCCACGGGGCTTAAATTCCAAGAGGAGGGAGATTCAGGGAGCCTTGGGCTGGGGGTGGGGCATCAAGTCTTATCTTATGATTCAGTATAAATTTCGAGATGTTCTGGAATGATGGTACATCAGCAGTTTATAAGTCATAATTTTTGTTTTAATTTGCTAGACATCTGTTAGCTTCGATGGCAACCATATGGGAGTCTAAATTGCCTTTTGAATTACAGGGAGATGGTAGGAAGAAAGCTAAATGTGGCTATGGAAGTGTCATGTGAGAGAAGTGTAGGAAAGGTGTGCAGACCTCAGAGGGGAAAGTCAAGACGCACGATCCTACTCGTTCCAGCCTTCACTCTGGGGCCGTGCATTCTTGCTGCTGGGTGGTGTTCTTGAAGGTTGAGATGGAGCCAAAGGCAAAAGTCAGAAAACCAGGTGACATTCGGTCCAGCATGAAGTTGCAGCTGGCAGCTCATTTAGTTGGATCACTCTGTCCGACATTCAGATTGGCATGTTGTGCCTTACAAAAGTGTAAGCAGGGTGCTCTCGATTTCTACGTGGGGTCTTGCTATTTAACCCAGCCTAGCCCAGCCTGGTCTCCAGCTTTCGCTCACATGATACTTCTTCCTCAGTTCCAGGAGTGACTGAGGCTATAGATGCAGGCTGCTGTGCCTAGGACTGGGTGCGTTTTCAAAAGCCACAACTTCGCAGTGACGTCCTTTGGAAAAGCCCGGAAAGGTATCTTACAAAAACAGGATGATATTTTTGTGACCAGTAAAGAAATTGGAGCAGAGATGTGAAATGGCTTTGTGGTGTTGGAGCACTTGCAGGGCTTGCTTTGGGAGTGTTAAGTCTGTTCTGTGGCTAT
Source organism: Peromyscus melanophrys (assembly GCA_902168415.1). NCBI lineage: Eukaryota > Metazoa > Chordata > Mammalia > Rodentia > Cricetidae > Peromyscus > Peromyscus melanophrys. The sequence goes on along the minus strand of CABHPR010124688.1, from coordinate 16,608 downwards.
AGCCCCAGTTTCTCAGCCTGAAACTTATTTTAGAAGAAGCTTGTTATTCTAAAATTAAACATCAAGTAAGTCATTTACATCTGTTCATAATTGAAAAGTGATAAAGTTTTTTTGCATATGCCACAATTAACACCACCCACAAGCACACACATACACACAAAAGTTTAGGATGAAATGTTCTTAAAGAGTATGCTAGAATAGTAAATTATTATGTAGTCTGTTGAAAAAAATCATATGACAATTAGAGTATTAACAAGAGTATTTTTGAGTCATATGTTTATTTCTACACATAACACCGACTGCCTGATAATGATTGTCTTCAGAATTCTGACTTTATCACTCTGTATGGGATGATAATGGCCTCCTGTGTGGGGACCATCTCTCAATCATTTCCTTAAGCTCAGCATGCCACATGTTGTCTGAAACACATAGGCATTTAATAAATGCTTGTTGAGTGAGTGACGTTCAGAATGTTGAGAAAGTCCATGGGATTCATCCTTTTGGTCAAGGAAGCCTTTGCTTCTGTAACAGGCCACCGGCATCTGAGGGGAGCCTGTCTTCGGAACATTTGGTTAGAGAGTTGCATCTGTCTTCAAACCCGATGGAACGCCTCTCTGAAATTGTCAGCCTCCCAACTTACTGTTGGTTCTTTTTTTTTTTTAATTAAAAATACTAAAAATTCCTTATGTATGGGTGTTTTGCCTACATGTATGTCTGTGTACCACATGCATGCCTGGTTCCCGCAGCAGCCAGGAGAGGGTGTGGGGTCCCCTGGAACTCGAGTTCCAGATGGTTGTGAGTCACCACTTGAGTGCCAGTGCTCTGAACCACGAAGTCATCCATCTCTCCAGCCCCTAGTGTTGATTGTTCGGTTTAATTTTAAACTGAAACCTGTAGGAAAATAGCACCTGATAAAGTTTTATATTTAAAAAAGTTATTCATTTTCAAGTTTCCCAACTTGTTCTTGTCACGGTTAATGACAAAGAAGTTGTCTACCCGGTGGCTCTTACAAACACTCTCAGTGTCAAGTTGGTCTCCAGGAGTGTTCTCCTTGATAGCCACAGTACCACAATGGAAGCCGGGAACTATACATTTCTCCCTCCCAGTCCTTGGCCTCCATCACTCTCCCCATCTCAGTAATGCCATTGAAGTCAACGGCTGCAGCCCAGAGCGATGCAGCATGTCTGCTTATATCTCTTAAGTCTCTTTCAGCCCTTCACTTTTAGGATCTGGATACTTCAGAAGATGATAAACCCATGGCAGACGGACGGCTTTCTGTGTGGGTTACCTGCGGGACCAGGCTTAGGTTCCCGCTGTGTGTTTGGGGAGGCAGAGTCCGGGAGGGATGTTTGCTCCCATGCATCTCATTAGGTGGCGGGGGTTTCTACCTAAGGCGTTGTCTGCCAAGCTTCTCTGCTCGCGTAGGTACTTTTGTTGCTTTGGCAACTTATAACTATTTTTTGCCAAGTCACTCTGAAGCTGCACAATAGCCCCTTTTTCCTTGTCTTTTCAGCGAACTAATGTATATCAGTAACGTTTTATGACTTCCCCCTTTCCATCTTTGTATGGTTTCAACAGTGAACCCAAATTAACTCCTCGTCTCTTGAGTTGCTTCTGCAAGGTATTTGGTCACAGTAATAAGAGAGGTAACCAACCCTTTGCCCTTACTTGCTGGTGCTCAGGCACCCTGGACCACAGCCCGTTACCCTCATGGGAGCACTCTTCTTCCTATGGTATGAGCTCTAGGCTCCCACAGCATCCTTCTGTTACCTGAACCTTTATGAGAAGCCTGCCTTGCATGGTCCTATCCAAAGACTTCTATCCCTCCTCTGTGGTCCTTCCTTATTTTAAATAGCCGTGATACCATCTCTAAACCCATTTTTCATTTTTCAAGGATCCCAGGTCCTCCTGTGTCTCACGGACAGGCTGTGCTCTGGCCTGGTCATAGGCTCTGGTCATGATGTTCCGCCCAAGGTTTCATGTGCATGCATTCTCATTAATGTAGGAACCGGAATGGAACACATTTTTCACGAGTTGTTCCAACCCTCCAGAGGGCAGTTACCCTTGAGCTCCAAGCCGAGTCTTGAGCCAGAAGCCTCTACTCTGCCGATTTGGCTTGGAAGAAGTTACTCTCACATTAGAGAGCAGTGTTTAGTTACTCATCGGGAAGACTGGGAAACTACATTTCCAGAGCCATTATCCTGCATTAAATGAGATTATATATGTGAAAGCACTTTGTAAGAAGCAAATCTCTCAGTGCAAACATTAGTTATTAACTCAGGCTAAACTGCAGCCATCTCCCAACAGCCAGGGAACGTAGTTGGCTCATGCTGAATTTCTAGTGAAGTTACACCTTCCATCTTCTTTTCAAGTGAACTTCTGCTAAGCCTATGCATCCAGGGTGGGCACTAATCTCGGAAGCCTTACCCTTTGCACTAACGGTTTCAGCTTGGATCTGCTATTGAATAGACCTGCTTAAATGTTTATTCTGGCCCACTGCTTTTCAAACTCAGCAGTACCCATAAGCATCCTTAAGGGCTGTAGGGGTGTTGTGCATGGGGGAGACTGAGCCAGTATGTCTCTCTTCTCCAGAGAAGTTTGGCTGTTAGTTTCATTATTTTGAAATTCCATTAAGTGCTTTACATGGAAAAAGAGAGAGGAAAATATTAGTCAGCCTTCCATCACTCTGACAGAATCCTCAAGATAACTACTTAGGAGGAGGAAAGGTAAACTCTGGTTCACAGTTCCAGAGCTCCGTGCTTCTGTGGTCCTGTTGCTTTGAGCCTATGAAAATACAGTCCCTCATCTTGGCAGGAGTGTGCAGAAGAAGCAGCTACTCATGCCATGGTGATTGAGCTGTAGAAAGAGGGCAGGGAAAGGGTCATGGTTCCAGGATCCCTTTCAAGGTTATGTCTCCAGTGACCTGACTTCTTCCAGAGACGCTCCACACTTAAAGGCTCCGTCTCCCTTCAACAGTACCAGAAGCTGGCACTAAGATTTCGTATTTTATGTGGTACAGATCATAGCAAAAGGTTCCTGCTTAAATTAGAAGAAGAAGAAGAAGAGAACGAAGAGGGTGAAGAAGAAGAGAAATCATAGCAGTCTTTAGAAGTCCATGGGATTCATCTTTCTAGTCAAGGAAGCCTAAATGGCTAAGGTATGCTTAAAAGCATTGATGCTGGGGCTGAGGAAGAAGCTCATTGGTGGAGTTCTTGCTCAGTATGCACAGGACCGTGGCTTGTATCCCCTTCAATGTCAAAACTCAAAATGGTCGGTAGGTAGTAGGTAGTGGTAAGACAGGAAAGTAAGCAAATACATAAGTAAATTAAACAATAGCTCCAGTATGGAATTTTCTCTTTCAGTGTTCATCGTGGGTGATGTGACTTCTGTAGGATATGACAAATTGTGATTTCACCCCACTTTGGACACATCAGCAAGCTAGAGAACCTCAATATTTTTTCATTGGGGAAATCTGATTCAGTAGGTCCAGACAGGGTATAATTGGTGGAATTAGTGTTGTATTTAAAAAAAAAAAAGTCTTACAGATAACTCTTATAACCAGGCTGCAGTTTATTTTTGGGGATAGGAGAGATGTGTCTTGACCTGCCCCTCCGTTTTTTGAGGGAGATAGGTAGTACAAACGTGAGCAAAGGGTGATTGATTGCTGCTGTTGTTCACTTACTGGGATAAAAGATGCAGCCCATTTAATCCCGCAAGGAATCTCTTAGTAATCCAGAAGTGCCACTTTATTTTTAAACCCGAGGGTCCTAAAAACAAAATGAGAGCATGTCTTTAAAGAGCGCGTGTGCCGTAGTGAATGTGCCGACCATCAGGGCCATAGAGGGATGGAAGCTAGTTAGAGCAGGCAGGCCAGAAAACTCCGCCATTGTAAACCACAGATGGCGAGGTGACCGCCACACGTGGTCCTCCCTCTGGAGAACTGCCCTCCTGTCCACAGAAGCTCTTCCTGCCAGCCTCCGTGTCCTGGGCTGCCAGAGCCTCTGACCTTGCTAGCACTGTCTTCAGAGGGAGGCAGGTCAGCTGAGGACTTCACAGGTGACTCCGCTGCAGGGCACGGAAGGGACATTTCTTCCCCCAGATCTAGTTCAGCGGCACTGTGGCTAGGATGGGGACAGCGAAGCCAACACGGAGGACAAATACGATGCTCAGCTGTCTTTACAATGAAGTTCCAGTATAATAACCAGAGTGCTCTGCACGTGCAGGTGCCCTCCCTCCCTCCCTCCCTTTCTCTCTTTCCCTTCCTCCCTCTCTCTCCTTCCCTCCCTCCCTCTCTCCCTCCCTCCCTTCCCCTTCTTCCCTCCCTCCCTCCCTTCTTCACTTCCCTCTTTCTCCATCCCCTGGTCTCTCTCTTCCTTCCCCCACCCCCTTAAAAATTATGTATTTTGATTTCAGTCGGGTACCTAAAGTGGAGGTAGTTTGAAAGAGTTGAAAATTTCAATTAAAATCTCCATTCTTTGAGACATTTCATTAGGGCTAGCCCCACTCCTAGAGTAGAAAACAAAATAAAAACAAATGAAAAAATGTAAAACCAGAGTGGCACACAAACCCTATGGTTATCCTTGTGATACTATCCATATGTGTGTAAAGGATTGCTAATTAAGAATTTTAAGGTATAGTTTAAAAATAATCAGCCGTCTTATTAACAGAGTAGGTTCAAGGATGGGTGGCAGGACAGTTTGCCACCCTCGCCGCGGGCGTGGTGATGTTCTGTCGGCTTCCGGCGACTGTTTACTATTTAGAGGTAGGTTGCACGACATGGGCTCTTCTACTTGTCCAACGTTCTTTCCAAATTACACTTGGCACCAAAGCTTGAATTTCTAAAAATCTGGAGGGAACAGCTGGTGCTCTAATAAATATTCAGGCCAGCTATTTTAATGTTGTGTACTCAATTAAGTTGTCCTAATAAAAGAGGAGCACTTGCCCTAAGCATTTCTCAAAGTATAACGTTTTGCTTCTAACAAAAATTTTCTCCCAGTGTTGATATTTCTCCCAAGCAACCTTAAAACCTCATTGTGCCCAGTAGGTCTTTTATCCAACCATGATGAGGTTCCATCCTGAAGTCTGCGCTTGCATGGCCCAAACCTTTAGCTGATGAGGACTGTAGGCCATGCATTCATTTTCCAGGGAAATTCAAGGTTTTTGTTTTCTGAGATGATCTGCTATGTTCAGACTGCCTTGGACTCACGATCTTTCTGCCTCAGTGTCCCCAGTGCTGAGATTATGGCATGTGTGTGCCACCACATCCAGCTTAGGAGAACCATTTCTATGACACGGCAGTACACAGTAATCCATAGTGCATTTTGGTTTAGGCACTGGGTGTGCTCCTGTTATGTGGAGGAGTCTGCTGTTAAGAGTTTGGGCTTCAAGAATGTGGCAGTTCTTACCCCAGCCCAGCCTTAGGACCTTAGACAAATTGCCTACTTCCTGGTTAAGTCTTTTCTTCCTTTGCAAAATGGCATGTTTAGTAGTAGTTTTAATATTATGTTTAGTGCTAGGAGCTGTGTTTGCATGCAGGACCTCACACATGCCAAGCAAGCAAGCAAGCAAGCAAGCAAGCAAGCAAGCAAGTGTCTTACCATCAAGGTACACCCCCAGCTTAATTAATATCTCATTTCTTGAGACATGGTCTCACTGTGTATTACTGGCTGGTCCCGAATTTACTATGTAGACCATACTGGGCTCCAGCTCACAGAGATCTGTCTGCCTCTGCCTCCTGAGTGCTGAGATTAAAGGAGTGTACACCACTGATTAATTAATATTCTTAACAGGATTATTAAGACCTAGAATCTAGCTGGGTGGCGGTGGCGCACGCCTTTAATCCCAGCACTCTGGAGGCAGAGCCAGGCGGATCTCTATGAGTTCGAGGCCAGCCTGGTCTACGGAGTGAGATCCAGGACAGGCACCAAAACTACACAGAGAAACCCTGCCTTGAAAACAAACAAACAAGCAAACAAACAAACAAAAAAAGATCTAGAATCTGTTTCAGTCATGAGGACGAGAGAACAGATGTGTATGAGCAGCCGAGAATATTCTGTTCGTATTAGCAGTCACCACTGCTTTTTCAACACCACCTGTCTTTTGATGGCTTTCCCCTCCCTTCTTTGGAACCATTAAGATAATTGTACAGCGTAATGTATATTTTTTGTTCTCTGTAGTGTTCTGTCTACATAAATGCATTTTCAGAATAACTGAAGAGAAATAGATCCAGCAAGTGTTCATGGTGCTCTTTTACTGTCTTAGATAGCACAAAATTCTTATCATGAGGACCAGGCTGTGAACTCAGAGCTGTTGTTTGTTTGTCGTTAACTTCTCACTTTCAGTCCCCAGTGCATCTGTTACTTTCTTACTGCTGTGACTGTTGTCTGTAAGAGGCTATTCAGAGGAGAGGGATTCGTTTTGGCTCACACTCCCCAGGTACAGCCCATCATGGTGGGTAAGGCATGTCAGTATTTATGGCTGGGACTTCTCCCATTTTGATCGGCCAAGATGCAGAGAAAGTAGAATGCTGGCTCTTGTGTTTCCTAGGTAGCCCATCAACCGGTCAGTGAAGAGGAACCATCGCACCTGGTTATAGTGACTCTTTATTT
>CABHPR010124688.1:0-5000 GCA_902168415.1 Peromyscus melanophrys | reverse complement strand
TGTTTAACTGCAGCTGGGCGGCAGTGGCACACGCCTTTAATCCCAGCACTCGGGAAGCAGAGCCAGGTGGATCTATGTGAGTTCCAAGACAGGCACCAAAACTACACAGAGAAATCCTGTCTCAAAACACCCACCCCGCCCCCCAAAAAAGGAAAAAAAAGTTTGACTGCATCTGCCCACCATATCCATGTGTTGTTGTGGTCTTTTCCTGTGTTGTCTTGAAGCTTTCCTCTTCTTATATGGGGGTCCTTGCATGTGTGCATTGTGTGTACAGGTGCACATGTGTGCATGGGTATGTAGAGGTCAGAAGTCAACTTTGGATGTCAGTCTTCAGGTGTCATCTATCTTATTTTCTGAGACAGGGTTCCTCATTGGCTTGGAACTCACTAATTAGGTGATATTACTGGGTATCCCCTATCCCTGCCTTCTTAGTACTGAGATCTCAAATGTGTACCAGTGTGCTTGGCTTAAAAAACAAACAAGACAAAACATAGGTTCTAGGGAATCAAACTCAGGTCCCCATGCTTGCATGGCGAGCACTTTACCAACTAAATTATCTTCCTGCTAGGGGGTCCTTTTGAGGCCATTTATATACACATTATAATTAGAATTAAATATACATAAGTATGCCTAAAGATAGCTTAAATATACTAAGTAATAATTATCTGTTGAAATAATTTAATTAAATTTGAAGTATTTTTTTTTTCATTTAGGAACAAAATAAGCATCCATTTGGCCCCTACTACAAAAAAAATTTGTTATACACAAATAGGTATGTCTGTGAAATTACTTAGTTTATTAACATATAATTCATCCCAAATATTGCATTCTCTTAATTGAATTTACGCTTGTATGCTTGCAATTTTTAAAATATTTTTAAACAAATGGTGTCTGTGAGCTGCTGAGCTTTAAGGACCCTGGCATTTTAAGTTGTTTTTCTATTGTCTGAGAAGTGAAATTCTAGGTCTAAAAGAGAAACGGTTGATGTTATAGTAAAATATAGGTGTCCTGCTCTCTGGTGCTATCATAGGTGATTTCTCTTCCTTCCTTGACGTGGGAGACTCCTGGAACTCAACTTTCACTAACACTGGGACCAGCTTCTGCCTCCTCATGGTGCTGTAGTTCACTTTCTTGTTTTTTGGTTCAAATCTCTAAACACAGACAAGTTTCTGAAGGTGAAGAAGTGGGTCGGAAAGGGGGACCAGAGGCCAGAGCTGGGGGAGTCACCACATTGAGGGAAGTGTGCGCCTGAGAACAGCAGACTCTGCCATTGGCTTCTGTTAGGTTACGCGGGTGTCAAAGCCCCTTCCAGGGAGGGCCTTACTGCCCTCTGCCTTTGCCACCTGTGATGTGAAGAGCGCACTGAGGCTCTTGGGAAGGAACGGCTGGGATTGTGAGCTGCAGAGGGATAGTCCTCTATATTTGGAAGTCAACACAGGCATTTGGGAGATCCTCTTGCACAGCCTTCCTGACACTTGCATGTGAGCCAGCTTTACCTGGGCCATTGCTCTGGGTTGTGTTCGCAGCCTTAAGAGGTGATGTAATGTCTTTCTCCAGACAAGGAGCAGCCTCTGTGGACAGTGAGGCACCAGCATCCCAATCCTCGGTCCTCAGCTGTGCCGCCTACCCACTGCACATACAGGGTCCCTCTTCGACCTTTAGAGCAAGGAGAACTAAGGCCAGAGTGATGTTCCTGCTGCCTCCTGTACGCTGTGTGATAAGTCCTTAGTGCCGATCCAGGAATCTGTCTTCTTTCAAGGGTTCAAAAAGCAGACTAGTTAATTTATCGCCTTGTCTATGGGATGAGGTCAAATATAGACTGGACTGGGTCTCTGTGTACAGCTTAAACGTGCTCACATACGTCCTGCATAGGAAATCCTCATGTGGGCCTCCTCCACGAAGAGCGCGTTTAGGCAGTGAGGGTTCTTAGACCTGAGGAGGGCCCCTGAGATATCTCTTTCCATGCCACTGTTGCTTCCAGGGAAGTGAGGGAGACAGACCATGGCACCTTCAAGAGTTGTGTCCTGTGTTGGGCGAGATAGAGACTGAGTGTGCTAAGTCCAAGTGTGACTATTGGCTATGGAAAAGGAGCCTGAAGCCAGAAGTGTAGGCCGCCGCTTTGGGCACAAACTCCAGCCCAGCTGAGGCAAAAACGCAGGACTTGCCAGCTGCCTGGCCCTCGAGGACTGGTGGAGACGGGAGAGTCCTGGCGAGGTGGTTCTAAGGTAGGCAGCGAGAGCATGTCTTGACAGCAGTTGGCCTCCAAGGAAACGGGGCCAGACAGACCTTGAAATCTGCTCTCTGGAATTTATAAGTTGTTTTCAGGCACTTGGCCACGATGCTGGAGAATGCCTCTGAGCTCACCTCCAACCAGGCTTAGGGAAGTTAGGGAGGAATGCGTGATCACCAGTCACGCAGCTGGTCGGAGCCAAGTGTAGACATTGGTTCAGAGCAATTCTGTGTGCATTTCTTTATGACTTCCTTATAAACATATGCACTTGTTATCTGCACTGGGACACCCCCCACCCCCGACAGAAAGAATAATGTCTTTAATTGGGCCTAAAATTAAGGCACTAGATGGCAAGAGGCACCTAGGTAGGAAATACAATGTTGAACCTTCCTCATATTGTTTCCAGGGTGAATCTTACAGGCATCTAGTCAGATCCTAAACTGAAATAACATTTTTTTTTGTTCACTTAATGATAGGAGAAAATTATTAACTGTCTGTGGCTGCTAATTGAGATCCAGCAGGAATCGGGCTGGAACCCAGGAATTCAGAAACAGAGTAAAACTAATCATGGATCAGGAAATGGATTTTAATAAGAAGATATCTATGGGACGGGGACCCCTGTGTCTGAGGGCTGCCACATGCAGGTTGTGAGCTGCACAGCTCTCCTAGATATGATGGTTTCCATTGGAGCTGTGCTGTGTACAGTGGAAGAGGGGGCAATGGCTGCCACTCTAAGCTTTAAGTGGCATAGAAAGTGGACAGACGGTTCTTTTAAAGTTGAATGTCTTCGGGCATTTCTGGTGAGAAGCTTGGTGGTTGGAATGAGGGGCTTCTCATGGTGGGGCTCCCTGCCAAGGGAGGAGAGAAGGTCCTCCAGCTGGTAGCAATGGCTCAGAGGCATGGGGACTTTGCAGAATGGCCCGAGAAACCTCCCACTGTGTGTACTTCTCAGCCAGTCCCCGGGAAACACCAAACACAGCAGTTGCTGAAGCTGCCCTTGAAGACAAGGAAGTATTGTTGGCCAGTGCGAATCAGTGTGGGCTTGGTCATTCAGGGACAAAACTGTTGTCTCTTGGCTGTGATTCTTTTCATCTTTAGTTCATGATTTCATTCTCTTTAAAAATTTTACACATACATTTTTGAGTATTTGTGGGGTTCGTAGAAAGTCTGTAATTACCTCAACTCTTGGGCACGGTGTACATAATATCAAAGTGAAAAGTCTGTGTACTATTTTTTTAAAAAAGCAATTTCACTTTTATTTATGCATATGAGATGTTTAAATGCATAGGTTAATAGAAAGATAATTTTTGTCGTTGTTTTTTTGAGGCATGGTCTCTCTTTATAGCCCTGGCTGTCCTAGAACTCACTATGTAGACCGAGCTGGCTTCAAACTCACAGATATCCACCTGCTTCTGCCTCCTGAATGCTGGGAACAAAGGCATACACCACCATACCCAGTAAAAGGTAATCTTTAATATATAGTTTTTTTATGGCAAATAATTTTAGGTAAAAGACTTGAATATTAGGTTTTCATTAGGAACATAAATTCTCCTAAAAAAGATGAAGACTTTTCAGGGATTTGGAGAGGCTTGAAAATACTTCGACATGGAACTGGTCCCACCTTCACTTCCAGGTACCATGGTTACCTGCTGCATGATCCTATTCTGTGCTACCGTTTGATTTTTGAAGTACCCGGGCTACTTCTCCCAGTCCCTTGGCCCCCGTCTTGGCTCCTGCTCAGAGGAGCTGGGTCAGGTGCTTTTGTAAGACCATGGAGGATCTGTCCTGTTGTTACTCCCTTTCCTCTGCCTCTCTGCAAGAGACTCGGGGCTTGTGTAATAGGATTTTGATAGTGGAAGACTGTAAGGCTTGGCATCAGAAAGTCTGAGAATCAATCAATCAATCAATCAATCAATCAATCAATCTCTCTCTCTCTGCCTCTGTCTCTGTCTCTGTCTCTTTGTCTCTATCTGTCTCTGTCTCTCTGTCTCTCTCTCTCTGTCGGTGATGGTGGTACTGGGGATTGGGTCCAAGGCTTCACAAATGCAGGACAAGTACTCTGTCACTGTAGTACTTTTTCCCAGCACTCACTTCTCTTACTTTCCAGGAGTTACTTTGCCTCGGGTTAAACATTTTGAGTCTTGGTTTCCCTGTAGATGAAGTGGGTGTTGGAACACAGTTCTCCATAGGTCACTTGTGTTTTTGCGTGGGAGCTGGGTTGGGTATTGGTTGCTTTTGAGGTCAAGGATGCCTGTCTGTATAAGAAGCTTTTGTAAAGTTGATGACCATTACACAACATTTGGGTTCCTTAAACTCAGGAGTCCTCAGTGACCCAGAGCTCTCTGCGATGTCCTGTGAGAATCTGGGCTTGAGGAACAAGCACACTCCTTCTGGGAGCCAAGCCCTTGCCAGAACCTGGGATGAAACCCCATCATCTAGATCTTCTCCCACAAGGACCCGAACAACCATTGGGAAATGGGCCTCTAATTGAATCAGCACCATTGGGGGTCATTGGAACAAGGAACTGTAGAGTGCTGTCCACTACTGAAAAGCTGGGTTTGGGAAATGACACTGTGGCTTCCTCTTTGCAGTAGTGAACTGTTCTGTCTCTGACCCTAGAGTTTCATGCATTCTTTTGGTAGCTAGTTACCGTCCGTGTAGGCTGATACTTGCATGGTACTGTGAACAGTAATGCTCGGTCTTACCTTCATCTGTGTCTTCTCACTAGACCTCAGGCTCTGGTCATTCTCTCTCACCTGTTGTGATGTCT
>CABHPR010124687.1:0-21177 GCA_902168415.1 Peromyscus melanophrys | reverse complement strand
GGAACATCTTTGCGACTTGCCTGGACAAGCATGTCAGGGGCTCGGCCGCTTCGCGATGGGCTGGAGGTTAGGAGTTTGTGACCTCTCCAGTCACAAACTGGAGATTTTTTCTCTCTAAAGCCGCCACTGCTAACCCCGAAGGACTACTGTCTGTGTCTTTAGGAATTAGACTTAATACTTGAGGTTTACTGCTGTTGAAGAATTCCTTCAGACTATTTTTGTAAGCGTTTTGCATTTTTACATTTATAGAATTTTTATTTTGAGGAAAGTAATGCTGAGGTTGTCAGAGAACAAATAACGTTAAAAGAGGTTTTTATAAAAAGTGAAATAAGGATCAGATTATATCCTGAAGTTTTCTTAGTTGTAAGCGAGTCTTGTCCTCCCCTAAAGACAGGATAGGTTGGATAGAAACTTCCTGTCATAAAGGTCTAAATGCAAGTTTTATTGAATAACAAGGAAAGAGACAATAGGTGGCTATCAATTTCCTGATAATTTCTAACGTTGAAATTCCTTATAAGTAGTAAAAAGAATTTCTGCTTGCTACCTAGTTGGGAAAGAAAGTAAGAGGATATTTTGAACGTGGGTGATAAGGCACAATGTCTAGGGAAGAAAAAAAAACCCAAAAAACTCTGGGAGCAATGGGAGAGGCCTACACTCCGCATATTGACAGGAAGTGGTTCTTAGAAGTACTTTTGAGAGCTTTCATTTCTGTAGATTGACACTAAGTGCAATAGATTATAAATCTACTGTGTGTCAGTTACATATATCATTTTCTATTGTAAAATCATGACAATGCATAATTGAAAGACATTCAAATGAATAAAACCTTAAGAGATAAAGCTTTTAAGAATACTTTGTCAAGGTGTTAAAACATAACCCAATGTTGTTATCATTCAACAGAGAGAGAGAGAGAGAGAGAGAGAGAGAGAGAGAGAGAGAGAGAGAAACAAGCCACTTTGTGAATGACCAAGAGTATGCATTTAGAATGGTCTGCTTCCCTTAGTCAACCTAATGAGGCTAAGGCCTTCTAATTCTTGTTCTAGGTTTTAGAATCATTGCTCTTAAATAAAATGTTAGTTAAGTAAAAGTATTGAGAAATTCACTTCACAATGCAATTTAGAATCACAGAAACAGTGTTACATTTGATTTCGAAATTGAACCTTCTATTATATTTTATGTCTCACTTAGGTTTTGAATAATTGTGACCACCAACACCCAGCTCCCACTTGTCTGGTTGAAAATTGCTTCATTATATTTAGTACTAATGTATGAGAAATTGCCTTGCTACATCGGTCCATTCTACTAAAGGCTAAAATATTTTAAGTGCAGGAAGATTTTTGTATAATGACTGGAGTGCCACATTAGAGAGTATGATTTGCATCAGTACTGTTAGTGGAAAGAAATATCAATTCAAGAATGAAGTCCACGAGCCTTCTTTATTTCATAATAAAAACTGATAGCTTTCCAGATGTCTGTCTAACATAGGGCCTTCTCTAATCTTATGTTGTGTTCTTATTTTCATGAGCTTTATTTTTTAGACCTGTATACCATGGGATTTATTTTAGTATGTGTAATAAGGTAGGAAATTAATTGTTGTTGGCTTTTTGTTTGTTTGCAAATGGGCATTTGGGTCCAGCATTTTATTGAACAGTCTATTCTTACTCTTATACAAATATGCTACCTTTATGGTATATAAAAGCCACATATATAGTCCTGCTATTCATTCTTTTTCATTGATATATTTATATCTATACCAATACTTTACTGACTTAATTACTGTTTAGCTTTTGAATATTGAGTTAAGAAATTTTCCTGATGTTCTTTTTCATTTGGATGTTTTTCATATCTTCTCTTAAAAATAATTATGAGAGTAGCTTGTTGAATTGGTTGAGAACTTGTAGTTTGATTTGGGACTGGGAAGATGGCTCTGTCAGTGAAGTTCCTGCTGCTCAAGCTAGAGAACCCGAGTTCAGATGCCTAATATCCGTGTAAGAGTCAGGCAAGGTGATACACATCTGTAGTTCCAGAGCTGGCTGGCTAGAGACATGTGGATCTCTAGAGCTCACTAGCCTTCCAGCCCAATTGAAATGATGAGGTCCCAGGCTCTGTGAGAGACCTTCCTTGTCCTTAAAAACAAGGTAGAAAGCAATTAAAGAAAATACTTGAAGTTGCCCTGTAACATGAATCTAAAAAAGTCTTCTAATCAAAAACCCAGAGCCAGATATTGGGGTAAAAACTGAAAGATCAGAGAAGCAGAACAGCCAACCACTAGCTTACCTCTACAAAATCCTCAGCCTCAAGAGAGTGAGTTCCTGTTTCCTCATACCTTATATACCTTTCTGTGTCCTGCCATATTCTTGGGATTAAAGACATGTGAACCACTACCTAGTTCTGTTTCTCTTATGTAGCCCATTGTGGCCTTGAACTCACAGAGATCCAGACAGATCTCTGCCTCCCGAGTGATAGGATTAAGGGTGTGTGCCACCACTGCCTGACCTTTATGTCTAATTTAGTGACTGACTCTGTCCTCTGATCCCCAGGTAAACTCTATTGGGGTACACAATATATCACATTTCCCCTTTTTTGTCTAAAATAATAAAAGAAGGTTATAACTAATATAAGAAAAACTATATACTATAAGTACAGTAAGTATATACAATATATACAGGCAATAAATACATCAACAATGTCTAGTCGGTTTATATTTGAAAAATTCAGAGAAAATACTCCATTATCTATCCTATATTTGTGAATCCAAAGAATTGTTCCTAATTCACCTTCTATCCTAATTTGCATTACCAACACAAAACTATCTTTTGATGCCTTTCAAACTTATACACTTTATACCTCTTTAGTGAGTTTCTTTTCTGAATTTGTTAACAAGGAAAACTATAACTATGACTATCTAATCTTCACCTCCCTCAGTTTCCGAGAAGGAAATAATATTACCTAAGTAAACAGGAAGTGCAAACAAGTGACTTCCAAAAAAATTTGAGAAATGACAGAAACAGCTGGCTGGCTGGACAGTCACCCAAGATTTCTCTGCAACGTTGGGGCATCTATCTTCAGCCTACAGGCCTAGCACATTTGACAGACTCATCTATGAAGCAGGATTTTCTGAAGGGCCTTCCTACCTTGTCTTGGCAAGGTGCAGCAGTCCTTTCTTTTGTATCCTACTTGTCCAATTTGGACAGCATACTGTCAGCAATCAAGAAAAGTGCACTTTCTAGCCCAGTGGCTAACTTTTGCCACAAAGAAAGTAAACTCCATAAGGAGTTTCTTCAATGTCCATCATCTTCTCTGAAGTAGATTGGCGCTGCCAGGAGCAGACATGTCTCATAGTCATAACAGAGAAAAAAAAATCTATGTTATTAAAACATCTTAAATGCCATATTTTATAGATCTCTGAAGTGGTTGAAGATGACCTGTCTATCTAACATGTTTCTATTTAACCTTGAAAACATACTTAATATGACTACAAGTTTGATTGTAATGACTATTAACTTGCATTTCTTATATCCTAATTAGTTGGTAATAATAACTTTCAAGGACTAGAAAATTACATTACACTGTTAAATGAGCTCTACAGGTACAATATCTTGAACCAGATTAGGAATATATGCACAGTATTTTCTAACAAAATCAATCTCAAATTTCTATCAATATATATAATTTGTATATAATATACAAAAATCCAATCAAATGTAAAATATTTAAAACTAGTGGTGACTTTTTAAAAGTAGATTCAATAATCTACCTTTTATCTTATATCATTATTCTTTCTTTTTTCAGAGTAGATTGAATAATCTACCCTTTATCCATCATTTCTATATCTTTTTTTTCAGAGTAGATTCAATAATCTACTTTTTAATCTTATATCTATATCTTCTTTTTTTTCTTTTCAGAGTAGATTAAAAAATCTACCCTTTATCCACCATTTCTATATTTTTTTCAGAGTAGTTCAGTAATCTAACACTTATCTATGTCCTTTTTTTTTTTCAAACAAGAACCCTGAATCTAATCTCCTTGTTTATCTTTTTTTCCTGACCATTATTAACAACTTGTAAACAACCACCCTAAACAATAACAATTATCCATAACCCACTGAAGACCCAAAACCACCCACCCCACTTCTTGGGAATGTGGGTGTGGTTTTCTTAAAATTACTTCCTGCTGTCTGGGGGTGATGGCATCTTTAGGGGATCCTGAAAAGAAAAATTGGGGGTTTAATTGTCAAGTCCTGGGAAAGGTAGCTGTATCATTTGCTTTCCAGTCTCTGCATAATGGGAAAGTACAGGGCTTGTTTCAAATCCTTGTTCAAGTAGTCTGTGAGGCTGGATCATCTCAGTTAGCCATCTTGAAATTGTCTTGAGCAGTTTGTAGTCCCAAACCGATCTTTGGGTGGTATTTGTCATCTTAGTGGTATTATCATCGTCCTGATGGAATCATTGTTGTGGGGCCCCATCATCTTTTTGGAGACTTCAAAGTCTCTATTAGGTGTGGTCATGGTTCCCTGCAGAAAACTGATAGAGACTCAAACCCAAAATCATGTACAGGAAGCTAGATGAAGCCTTTTTTCTTGAATTAGTTAGTACTCTATGTGACCATTAACATCATGACAAAAGTTTAAAATATATGTGTATATAAATCGTATAAATTTTGATATAAAATTTATACCTTAAGAAAAGTTTTAAAGAGTCAAAATAAAACCAAAGAATTATGAGATTAGTGGCAATAGAATAGTCCCTTAATTTTGGTTTTTCTTCTGTCCCGTATCAGGTGGCTCTTCTGACATGATACAGAGATTTTGTGTTTTCTTTTAACAAGTATGCTTGGGTTTAGAGAAGGAGAGAGCCATGCTCCAGCTCCAAAGCCAGCTTTAATTTTTAATTGAACTAAACTACATGAAGACCATTTGTGTTAAATGTCTGTAGAGAACATCAGAAACAAACATTTAGGAAGACTTAATGAAATTTTATCCTGTTATATATGTGATATACCAGTAGGCCAATTTACTCTTTTCCTTGGGACATTTTTTCTGCATGATTTGTCCTTTTCCTTCGGATGTCTCATTTGTCCAGTGTTCTTCAGATTCCTTAGCCTTCATTCCCCTGAAAGACAAAAACAAAACACTTCCCCAACCCTAACTTTGGGGAGTTTCCAAATCTAATCTTTATCAATTTTGATTTATGATTTCTCCTTAAATTTTTATTTTATTTTCTAAAGCTGTTCTATCATCCAGAGCTGTATGGTTTTTTACAATAGGCATTAGATTCTTTTTTTTTTCTTTTCTTTTCTTTTCTTTTTTTTTTCAGAGCTGAGGACCGAAGCCAGGGCCTTGCGCTTGCTAGGCTAGCGCTCTACCACTGAGCTAAATCCCCAACCCCTAGATTCTTTAATAGCTCTATGATGGCAGGAAAAGACTGAACTGAATTTGTCATGGGAGCCTGCGAGAGTTCCCTCAGGGAGTTTCCCAATGGTAAAGGCAAAGGATTACCTTGTCTGTCCCTTGTTGATCTACATTTGTTAATCCAATGTTTGCCTTTACCACACCTGCATAATCCAGAAGGGAGGGGCATTCTGTTGCCATTGTCCCTTGAAAAACCATTGTTTCTAGGAACACCCTGTTTACAGTCCCTTTTCAAGTGACTTTGTTTACCACAATTGAAACATCTGACATTACTATTTTTCCTCAAACTTCTGGAAATCACCTCTCCTATCCAAGTATCATCATGCTCATGAGATTCAATAGTGTATCTCGGATTCATTCCTCCAAGGGTGCTGATCTTGCCTTTAGTGGCCTAATTATCCTTTTGCATTGTGCATTAGCATTTTCAAAAGCCAGAGATTCAATTATTATCTGTCTAGCATCTGAATTTGGTATCATTTTCTATTTACTACTGAAGACCACCTTTGTAAGAAATCAGTGAAGGTTTCTTTTGGGCCCTGTATAACATTTGTAAATGACTCAGTTTTCTTTTTCTTTTTTTTTTTTTTTTTTGGTTTTTCGAGACAGGGTTTCTCTGTGTAGCTTTGCGCCTTTCCTGGAGCTCACTTGGTAGCCCAGGCTGGCCTCAAACTCACAGAGATCCGCCTGGCTCTGCCTCCCGAGTGCTGGGATTAAAGGCGTGCGCCACCAACGCCCGGCCAGTTTTCTTTCCTACTTCTTCAATTCTGTCCTAAGCATTCAAGGTGGCCATTCAGAATAAAATTAGGGTGTGGTCATCATATAGAGACTGTCTTTGTATATCAGCATAATCGCCTTCTCCAAAAAGTTGATCTTGGGAAATTTGCATACCTCTAGCCCTACATCATTGTTCAATGGTCTTAGCCTCATCTTTCCATCAGGTCCTCCATTGTAACTGTGGATCAGCCTCTAAGACTGCTGTAACCAAATATTTTCAGCCTTGAGGGATAATTTTATTACAAGTTGACCACGATTTTAACATTTGCTTCATGAATGGAGAACGCATACCATATGACACTATAGCTTCTTTGAATCTCCTCAAATCTAACATTTGCATAGGAATCCAATCAATTCATACACAGCCTTAAGCATTTGGCAGTTCCTGTATGGTTACTGGATAGATTAAGGTTGGCTGTTTGAAAGCCTTAGGCTGTTTCTTTGTAAGTGTATAATGTAATGCTGAGATTGGTTCACCTTTAAATTCCTCTGTCTGGGTCTGACTTTCTCTTTGATCTGTTTTAACAAGTTTTTCTATAACTTTTATCTTGGTACCCATATTAACCAACTTTTTAAATGATAAAACAGAAATGATCAAACAAATAATATTTATAATTAACATTACATCTATCCCATCAACGTTAATTATCCTCTCATTTAATTGTTCCATTTTCAGATCACCTAATGTGTTATGAAACACAGACCAAACACCCTCCATTGTAAAAGCGTGCCCCATTTTTTAATGTGGGAAAAAATTCTCTTTTAACTAATTTCTCCCTTTAAGAAATCTTAATTGACTCACTAACTCTGCGAACTGTGTAGGACAGTAGAAGCCCAAGTGGGTTTTCAAGGCAGCTACCTAGTGTGGTAGCAGCCCCAGATGGAGATCCAGGGAGAGCCCACAACCCACCAGGAGAGAAGAAGTGAAAGATCCAGCCATCTGGATCCAGCTGGTAAGGGACTCCGGCCCACATTGGGTGGAGACTCCAGCTGCATGCAGTTCAGGACTGAGCTGGGGCCTGCAAGGCCACAGGCAAGCGGTTTTTTTGTTTTGTTTTGTTTTTTTTTTTTGTTTTTGTTTTTGTTTTTCGCGAATTTGTGCCACAAAACACTGGGTGCCAGATGTAACACAAATCTTAAAAGGTCTTCTAATAAAAAACCCAGAGCCAGATATGGGGTAAAAGCTGAAAGATCAGAGAAGCAGAACAGCCAACCACTAGCTTACCTCTCAAAATCCTCACACCTTATATACCTTTCTGTGTCCTGCCATATTACTTCCTGGGAGTAAAGACATGTGTCAACACTACCTAGTTCTGTTTCTCTTATGTAACCCATTGTGACCTTGAACTCACAGAGATCCAGACGGATCTCTGCCTCCTGAGTGATAGGATTAAGGGTGTGTGCCACCACTGCCTGACCTTTATGTCTAATTTAGTGGCTGACTCTGTCCTCTGATCCCCAGGTAAGCTTTATTGGGGTACACAATGTATCATCACATTGTCCTTGATCCTCCACAATCTTACATACACACACACACACACACACACACACACACACACACACACACACACACTCACACACACAAACCTGTTAGTGCATATGCACAAATTCACAAGAAAATGTTCAGTCACTAAAGACAAAGATACTTATACATGAAATGAAGTATGAAGATTTGAATTGTGAATGTACTTAATTGGTAAAGCAATTACATTCTTACATTATTATTTACATTAGCCAGACACCTTAAATATGTGACTTTTTTCTTAAAAGTCATATAAGTGGAGCATTGTTGGTCCTATTGTCCCATAAAGAATAATGAACTGGTGCATGGGGAGGCTGAGTAACTTACCCAATGTCTCATGGCTACTAAGTGGCAGTGAAGATTTGAACCTAAGTCTCATTCACTTCCAAGTCCATATAAACCTTTCTCTGTGATTTTTAATATATCATTGGGAAGGAATGTATAAAAATATGTTCTATAGATAAGGCTTCTAAGCCACTATAAAAAAATGTGTTCTATAGATAAGGCTTCCAAGCCACTATAAAATAATGTGTTCTATAGATAAGACATCGAAGCCACTATATAAATAAAAATGTCTTCTATAGATAAGGCATCAAAGCTACTATGCTTTTAATTCAACCAGTGATTCTTAGCATTTCCCATTTGTGTTATCTACTGTCTTATTTTGCCTAACATCAGTTCTGTAGAGTTCATTATTACCTTCTATTTCTAATATTTCAGATGAAGAAACTTAATTACAGAAAAGTTAAATAATTTTCCAAAAGTCATAGTAAAGATATATTTGCTTTTGAGCCCAAGCATCTATATTTCAGAGTTCATTCTTATCCCACTTGAGTATTTCCTCAATTCTTTCTTCTAATTCTTCCACCTCACCTATCTCTTGTTGGGACCAAACAACAATCCCAAAGCCTTCTTGTGCCTTGTATTTCCACTACCGATATCCAGAAGCCAAAACTCTTAGAGATGTTGGAAATAAAACCGTTTGCTATTTTACCGATCAGCATATAGAGACATGTTGTACACTTCAAAGATGAGTTTTGGGGAGCCCAGTTCAGTCTATAACAAAACCTGTGTGCTCCATATTCCTATAATAATCTAGTAATAAAGATGCACTTTGCGTTAAATAGTGAATTTAACTGTTCTTTATAAAATTATAAAAGAACACCTCCCAAAACTATGACCAGTTAGTTAAAGCTGAGGGATTTTGTAAGAACCATGGTTTTGCAAACTTTAAAATAAAGATGTTAACTTGTGAAATAGAGGTGGTAATCTGTGAACCGTGGCAGTCTAAAAACTAAGCTGCATGGTGCTCTAATGCTGCTCCTCAAGAGGCTGTCTGGGGGATTGTTAGTTAGTGGCCAAGCCTATGCTACATACCAAGACCTTGTCTCACAAAACCAAACAAACAAATCTAGAGAAGAGATGAACTAAATATAGCATATTAATAATATAGCTGTATTGCTAACCCAATTTTCATGACTGAAATAATTATCTAGGTGATAATAGTACCAATCATTCAAGTTTTCTTCTGTATTATTTTATATGGAATACACCTCCCAAATATCTTATGAGTGTGAGTGTATGTTTATACTGGTTAAAGTGTCCTAGCACCTCTTAAAATCCAGTCTTGTAAATTAACTTTCAACTTAAGGTTATTGGAGTTCTTATTTCCCCTACCTTTTTTTCTCCAAGATTGAGAGAAGTGATGATTGTAGCATCTCTCTCCACCCTGTCGAGTCCCAGTTTTCCATTTTGTGGGTTTTCTTAGTTTGTCTGTTTCATTGGTTGGTTGGTTGATTTGGTTTTTAGTTTTTTGAGACAGTGCTTTACCTCATAGCCCAAGCTGGCCTAAACATGTTGCCAGTCATTCCGCCTCAGTCACATGTTGCCAGTCCTCCTGCCTCAGTCTCCCAAATACTGGGATTACAAGTGTGAGCCACCATGTCCACCTCCCCATTCTTCATGTTATAATGCATAGTAATGAAAATTACAACTGATGTCTACCCCAACAGGATTATATGACACATCACCATTTAAAAATACTAATGTTTCCTTTCTGGTTTGTTTTTTTGTTTGTTTGTTTGTTGTTTTTGCATTTGTCTGAATCTCTTTGGGGTATAGATTTTCAAAAATGCCCTACTGGGATTCTTAACATAGAGTGTATTAGATTACACGCCATTGTACTGCGTCCGAGCTCTCCCTTCTTGCTTCAAGCCAAAGTGTTTCCGGTAGAGTGGCTCCAGTAAAGTAGCACCTGCACAAGCAATTGTAAGGAGATGGTGGCCAGCTATGGTTTCAGAATGAGCCACATGGGGACAGTAGTCAACCAATTTACTATAATTGACCAGTTGGGTACTGTAATTGCTTTTCTTGAAGGCTCTGTTGACTAGAACAGGCAGAAATACATTCAAATTATTTCCAATATGAGCATGGTTATTTCAGAGATCTCAGAATCCTCAACTGGTTTTGTGTGTATTGGAAACTTAAAATAAGGTCTTGGTGTTTTTCCATCCACCTCTGGGCCTCGTGGTATCTTTTATCTGAGTTTTTGTGGTCTCATTCTCTTTCAATTCTCATCTTGCAAAGAGAAACAGATAGTTGGCCAGCCAATGCTATAATCAGTTTTCCCAGGAGTATGGTATTCAAGGAAGGCTGTTTCTCTTTCTCTTTCTCTCTCTCTCTCTCTCTCTCTCTCTCTCTCTCTCTCTCTCTCTCTTTCTCTGTGTTGTTGTTGTTGTTGTTGGTAGTAGGACTTTGACTAGAAGCAATCAGCAGCATATCTAGTGCATATTACTTTATTATAGTCTGTTTTTAACTATATGAGTTGGGAGGGGAAGTTGCATGGAAAAACATAATTTAGTACATATAAAAACCCACTGATACACCCCACACAGAAACTGAATCTTTTTAAAAACATACTAGCATATGATAAAGACTTAAATGAATGAATTAGACAGCATTCATTACATTCTCCCACTATAATTTGAGTTCCATTGATGGACAAATTTTCAACTGTTTTCATCCATTTTTTAATTTTAATACCAGTAACAGTGCTGAGCACATAGAAGGTATCCAATAAAATTAATGAATGTATAAGCAGTTTAAAATACTTTTAAAAGTATAAACATGCAAGGTATTATGTTGACTGCTATGGGAATTTGAATATAGTAAAGTGTAGTGCAAATTCTAATTGGTCTTAATAATAAAAACCTGGAGTTAGATATAGGGGTAAATGCTGAAAAGATCAGAGAAGGAGCCAGCCAAAGTCACCTGACCTCCATGACTCCTCAGACCAAAAAGGGGGCTGAGCTCCTGTCCCCACCTGCCTTATATTCCTCTCTCCTCCCAGCCATATCACTTCCTGTTTCCACCTCCCTAGTGCTGGGATTAAAGGCGTGTGCCTCCCAAGTACTGGGATCAAAGGCATGAGATCCCAAGTGCTGGGATTAAAGGTATGTTTTTGTTTCTCTTTTAGACTGGATCAATGTCATGTAGCCCAGGGTGGCCTTGAACTCCTGATCTTCCTGCTTCTTCCTTGCAAGTGCTGGGATTAAAGGTGTGTACCACCACTGCCTGGCCTTTATAGTTAACTAGTAGCTAGCTCCACCCTCTGATCTCCAGGAAAGCTTTATTTGTTAGAGCACAAACAAAATACTCCTGCATTTCCCCCATTTTTGTCTAAAATAAAGAAGGTCATAACTAATATAAGAAAAACTATATACAATAAGTACAGTAACTATATACAATCTATAGACAATAAATACAACAATGCCTAGTCCATTAACATTTGACAAATTCAGAGAAAATACTCCATTATCTATCCTATTTTGGTGAGTCCAAAGTCTTATACCTAATTCACCTTCTATCCTAATTTGCATTACCAACACAAAACTATCTTTTGATGTCTTTCAACCTTATACACTTACACCTCTTTAGTGAATTTCTTTTCTGAATCTGGTAACAAGGAAAACTATAACTATAAAGTCTTCAACTCAGTCAGAGACCCAAGAAGGAAATAATATTACCTGAGTAAGCAAGAAGTGCAAGCTAGCGACTTCCAAAAAATGTGAGAAGTGACAGAAACAGCTGGCTGCCTGGACAGCCACCTAAAGTTCCTCTGCAACATTGGGACATCCATCTTTGGCCTACAGGCCTAACATATCTGACAGACTTTTCTGTGAAGCAGCATATTCTGAAGGTCTGTCCTACCTTGTCTTTGCAAGGTGCAGCAGTCCTTTCTTTTGTGTCCTGCTTGTCCATTTTGGACAGCATACTGTCAGCAGTCAATGCTAGGGCACTTTTTTGCCCAGTGGCTAACTCTTGCCACAAAGAAAGTAAACTCCATGTGGAGTTTCTTCGATACCCACCATCTTCTCCAAAGTAGATTCGTGCTGCTAGGAGCAGACATATCTCATTGTTATTTAAAAAAAAAAAAAAAGAACCTGTGTTATTAAAACATCTTAAATGCCATATTGTGTAGATCTCTGAAGTGTTTGAAGACCACCTATCTACCTAAAATATATTTGTTTGACCTTGAAAAGATACCTAACATGACTACAAGTTTGATTGTAATAGGTAACTAACTGCTAACCTTCATTTCTTTATTATCCTAAATAGTTTATAATAATAACTTTCAAGGACTAGCAATTTACATTACATTGTTAAATGAGATGTATAGGTACAATACCTTGAACAAGATTAGAAAATATGTACAGTATGTTCTAACAAAAATAATCTCAAATTTGTATCAGTATAAAAAGATCTATATCAATGTAAAATATTTAAAACAAGTAGTTGCTTTTTAAAAGTAGATTCAATAATCTATTCTTTTATCCTATCATATCTATATCCCCCCTTTTTTCTTTTCAGAATAGATTCAATAATCTACCCTTTATCCTATCATTTCTATATCTCCTTTTTTTCTTTTTCTTTTTTCAAAATTAGAACTCTGAATCTAATCTCCTTTGTTGAGCTTTTTTTTAACCATAACCAATAACAACTTGTAACCAACCACCCTAAACAATGACAGATATTCATAACCCATTGAACGACCAAAAACCACCCACCCCACCTCTTGGGAATGTGGGCATAGTTTTCTTAAAATTACTTCCTGCTATCTGGGGACAATGACATCTTTAGGGGATCCTGAAAAGAAGAATTTGGGTTAATTGTCAAGTCCTGGGAGAGGTAGCCGTATCATTTGTTGTCCAGTCTCTGTGTAATGAGAAAATGCAGGGCTTGTCTCAAGTTCTGGCTAAAGTAGTCTGTGAGGCTGGATCATCTCAGCCAGCCACCTCCAAGTTTTCCTCAGCAGTTTGTAGTCCACAGCTGATCTTTGGGTGGTGGTTATCAGCTTAGTGGCGATATCATAGTTCATAACCTCTATAACCTGTTGTCCTGTTAAATGACCAGAGAAGGGAAGCATATCTATTAGGTGGTGATTGTTGTTTTGTTATTCATTCTTGTATTTTGTCCTGGGAATGGAACTCAGACCCTTGTGTGTGCAAGGTAGATGCCATAACATGGAGCTCCGTCCTCATACCCACATCTCTTCTAAATTCTCATTTCAATCCTGATTCCTGCTTCAGTATTCCAAGAGCCCCTGAATCCTTTCTCCAGCTTCCCAAGTCCTTTGATGGTTCCTAGCCTTGTGTGGTAGTTTGAATGTAATTGCACGCCCCCCCCCCCCCAATCTCATAGGGAATGGCACTATTAGGAGGTGTGGCTTTGTTGGAGTATGGCCTTGTTGGAGGAAGTGTGTCACTGTGGGGATGGGCTTTGAAGTTTCCTATGCCCAGGATACTACCCATTGTCTTAGTTGACTTCCTGTTACCTGTAAGATGTAGCACTGTCAGCTCCAGCACCACATCTGCCTGTACGCTGCCATGCTCCCCACCATGATGATAATAGACTGAACCTCTGAAACTGTAAGCGAGCCACCTCAATTAAATGTTTTCTTTGTAAGAGTTGCTGTGGTTATGATGTCTCTTCACAGCAATGAAAACCCTAAGACACCCTGCTCTCAAATCTAGTCTCCATGTCCTTACCCCAAATATCAGTGTCACATTTCTATCTAAGAGAAACTGTGACCCTAACTAGTTGGTAGTATTGAGCCACCTTTAGAGATGGACATTTTAAATAGACATTGGCAGTATTTACCTTGCTTGCTTTTTCTTTGTGTCTAACAATCCACAATCCATTTAGATTGATGGAATCTTTTATTAACATCTATTAATGTTGTTATCATCATAATCATCATTATGTGCTTATATTGCCATGTCTTATTCTATTGCTCTGAACTGTTTATAGTGCTTACAAAATAAACAAACAAACTTATTTTGGTTTTGAGGGTCTTACTGTGTAGCCCAGGCTAGCCTTGAACCTGCCTTCTTTCTACTCTTTTTGCCAGGTGTTAGGATTACAGGAGCATGCCACCAGGCCTTGGCATGTTGCCTTAATCTTTTTTGTTGGTGGTGGTTTGATTTTCCGAGACAGGGTTTCTCTGTGTAGCCCTGTCTGTCCTGGAACTCACTCTGTAGACCAGGCTGGCCTCAAACTCACAGAAACCCGCCTGCCTCTGCCTCCCAAGTGCTGGGGTGAAAAGCGTGTACCACCACCACCCAGGTAGTTGGTTTAATCTTTAAGGTGACTTTCTCTATTTGGACTTCTTTATGTGTTGATTTTGTGAGAGTAACTTTTCTGGAAGAGCCATACTTTGGACGTAGTTTTGGGGAAGAGGTTGATAGGGGTATTTATTCATACCTTACAGCATTGCGTACAATTTGTCCCCAAAGAACATGCTGACATTGAAAAATAAGACTCTATTACAGATGAGCAGTGATATACAGAGGACAAGCTTTGAAAGTCAGTTCTTCCCCAGTAGCTTCCAGGGATCAAACTTATATCATCAGGCCAGTGTGCAAGTGTTTTTACCCACTGAACCATCTCACTGGCCCCATCCAGACATTTCTAAGGAATTTGGAGGATAAAAGAAATGAAGGTCATGAGGTGAGGGGTGGGGGAACTTAGTGCAGTGGAAACCCCCTGGAATCCATGAGAGTGATTCCAGCAAAGTCTCCTAGTAATGGGGAATATGGAGCCTGAACTGGCCATCTTCTGTTACCCAGCAAAGCTCCCAGTAGTGGTACTGGGACATCAACCCAGCCACAAAACCTTTGACCTACTATCTGTCTTGTCTGCAAGACTTGCTGAGGGCAATGACAGTGCAGAACTTGTGGGGGTGGCCAACCCATGACTGGTCCAACTGATGGCCCATGCCACGAGAGGGAGCTCACACTTGACACTTCCTGGATGGCCAGGAACCAAAGGCAGGACAGTCCAGAGACCCAGGATAGAACCAAACATGACTGAAAAAAAAAAAAGTCAATGAAATGATCCCTAGTGATATTCTGCTATACTCATAGATGAGTGCCCAGCCCAATTGTCATCAGAGGGGAGTCATCCAGCAGCCGATGGGAGCAGATGTAGAGACCCACAGCCAGACACCAGGCAGAGCCTGGGGAACCCCGGCAGCAAAGGGGGAGGGAGGATTGTAGGAGCCAGAGGGGTGGAGGATACCATGAGAACGTAGGCCACAGAATCAACTAAGCAGAGCTCATGGGGCTCACAAAGACCGAAAGACACACAGACCCTGTATGGGTCTGAGCTAGGTCCTCTGCATATACCTTATAGCTGTGTAGCTTGATGTTCCTATGGGACTCAAAGCAATGGGAGTGGGGGCGGTCTCCGACTCTTTTGTCTGCACTTAGGACCCTTTTCCTCTTACTGGCTTGCCACAACCAGCCATAATGTGAGGGTTTGTGCCTAGTCTTATTGTATCTTGTAAGGCCATGTGCGGTGGGTATCCCTGGGAGACCTGCCTTTTTTTTTTTTTTTTTTTTTTTTAAGAGAAACAGAGGAGGAATTGATCTGGGTAAGAGGGGAGGTAGGGGCAGGAACTGGGAGGAGTGGAGGGAGGGAAATTGCAATGGAATGGAACGTATGAGAGAAGAATAAAAGTTAATAGTAATAAAAGAGAAATGAGGCCACTGTGAGCTGTCTGTTTCCTGTTATGTTAGTGGTAGAATATGCATGAAATTAAAGAAGAGCCCCACATTATAAAACTAAAGGGCCCTTAGAAGCTGTGTCTAAGACTTCACTGGAAAAGGGCTAGGTTGTTACCGAGTTTGACACCTCTGCCATACACTGATAGCTCTCCAGGAAAACTTAGACATGAACAGCAGCGAACCGGAAAAACGATGTCATCATTAGCCTCAGAAGCAGCTTCGGGGCTGTCTGCAAGAGGAAGTAGTGAAAGGGATAAGAAAGTAACAGCCTGTAGTATAACGTCTTGAATTTAGTAGATATTTTTTCCTTCCAATAACATGGGATGCAGCATAGTAAATCAGCCTCAGCCCTCATTTGTAATTTTATATTTGAATAGTAAGTTTGTAGATTGTAAAATGAAAGATTGTAACAATACAGTATCAGAAAAGGTACTATAAGAGAATCTTTCTTTTTTATCCTCTTCTAAGAACATATGTAAACGCCCCTTAAAATTTGAGTACCTTACCATCTATCTTAATAAAATAGAACTCACCCACTCAGCATTTCTTTTATATGGACTGATTTTATTTTTTTAATTTTATTATTATTTGTTTAGGGTTTTTTTTTTTTTTCCTAAGTAGGGTTTCTTTGTGTAGCTCTGGCTCTCCTGGAACTCATTCTGTAACCAGGCTGGCCTTGAACTCAGAGATCTGCCTGCCTCTGCCTCCTGAGTGCTGGGATTTAAAGGCATGTACCACACTACCACTGTCCAGGTGGACAGATATTTGTGCTGCCATGATCTAGTAGCCAAGAACTTGTCAGCCTGTCTTTCCCTGCTAACATCCCTATAGTCAGTCAACAATCCTCAGAAACAGTGAACTTCTGTAAAATATCAATTTACTGACTGGAGCTATCTCTCCAGTCAGTAAATCTGAGTTTGATCCTAAGAATTAATGTTAAAAAAAATAGGGAGCATCATACACTTTTAATACCAGCAGTGGAGAGATGAAAACCAGCGATCCCTGGAGCTCACTGGCTAGCCATCCCATCCTATCCTATCCTATCCTACTTGGTGAGTTCCAGGCCAGTGAGAGACCTTGTGTCAAAAGAAAGGTAGACAGGGCTTGGGAGATGGCTCAGTCAGTAAAATGTTTCCCTTACAAACCTGAGGACCTGAGTTCAGATCCCCAGAACCCATGTGAACAGCCAGGCACAGTGGTCTGTTCCTGTAATTCAGTGATAATGAGACGGAATTCCTGGAAGCTTGATGGCCAGTTAGTCTAACCTACTTGGGTGAAATCTAGGCCAGCCAGAAATCCTTTCTAAAGCAAATGTTAGAAGGTGCCTGAGGAGTGATTGTTCTCTGACCTCAGCATCCACAGCCAAGTGCACACCAAGGTGGATGGTGCCTGGGGTGGTGCCACACCTGAGGTGGTGCCACGCCTGGGGTGGTTCTTTGGCATCCATATGCTCATGCATATACATCTGCACACACAAACATGCAGGCGCACACACACATACACACTATAAATTTAACTTTTCACAGGTTTCAGTTTTCATGAGTATGTTTCCTTCTGAGTTAAACATTTTCATTGTTACAGAACCCAGAAGCCTTTACAAAGCATGCAGTGCATTAGCATAATAGAAATGCATAAACTGGACTGGAGAATTTATTTTGAATTGACACTTTATGTAATGTGTCTCAGAGTATTTCTCATTTTATACTAAAGAATACAGATTTCCTGGACTTGGTAACACATCTGCAATCTCAGCACTTGGGAAGGAGGATCCTAAGTTCAAGGACAGTGTGGCCTACATTAGAAATGAGATAGTTTCAATTATACCTCTGTAGGGGTAAGTAGGTAGAGTGGATATTTTGACTGGTTTCTGTCCCATTCTTCACTGGAACCAGATAAATGAATAGGCTAAGGACAATCAGAGAGTATGTGAATTAGGTGTGGTGCTGCACATTTGTAATGCCACCAGCCTGGAGATACGGGGCACCAAGAGAATCACACGTAAAGGGCTATCTAGGCTGCACAGCAAGAAATAAGACTGTATTAATAATTGTTGTCCTACTGGTTTGACGAGACACCATGACCAAGGCAGCTTATAAAAGAAAGCATTTAACTGGGAGCTTGCTTTCAGTTTCAGAGGGTTAGTCCATTATCATGGTGAGAAGCATGGCAGGAGACAGACAGGCATGGCACTGCTGGAGCAGTAGCTGAGGACTCACACCTGATCCGCAAGCTGCAGGCAGACAGAGAGATTGAGAAAGAGAGCTAGAGAGACTGACTGGGCCTGACCTAAGCTTTTGAAACCTCAACATCCCCCGCCCCACAGTGACACACCTCCTCCAACAAGGCCACACAACTGACTTCTTCCTAAGCAGTCAAACGCTTGAGCACCTGACATTCAAATATATCGGCCTAGGCGGGCCATTCTCATTCAAACCACAACAGTTCCCAAAAAGCAGGCTTCTGTCTGGTGAGAACTTGGGTTTTCTTTTGATACACACTCTTAGTTTAGAACCTACAGGGCTTCATATTTGTGTCATTGACAAAGATTTAAAAAATGAGCTGAGAATGCCAAGTGTTTTGCATTTTGAAAACATAGTGTTGCATCTGTTTTCATTACCGTTATATAAAACTAGTGGACATATGGTTCCATTTATGAGTGTGTAAAAGAGTTTAAGAGAAACACAGAAAAATAATAATCTGTTAATGTCTTGGGGTTGTGACTTATAATAATCTTTAAAGTTTGAAATACAATTTACAATAAATAAAAATGAAAAGGGAACTTTTAAAATCAGTTGTAGGATTACTAATAATTAATCAATTATTTGATTATTAATTTGAAGACATATTTAGAATAATTTTAACTCATTGTGTTTTAAATTATAGGGTAAAAAGAATAATTTAAGTCTCAAATTTTGTGCTAGGTGTTTAATCTATTGATGAAAATATTTGAGCATTTGGGAGTTGTAAAAATAATAGTCTAACATAAGTTAAGGTTTTCTCCATATGGGGTTTGATTCTTCACAGTATATTGGAGATGAAAACAAGTTCCTCCCAGGGACAGTCTACTGTATCTCTTTCCCTTTCATATCTCTTTCCCGCTGTCCTTCCTGCTGTCAGTTCCCTGTGGTTAGGGTGTTCTTCTTCATGCTGGCTGGTATATTCATGCAGATGACTTTGGTCAGCATGCTAAGTCCTCATGATATTGTTGGCTTTTGTGTGCCTGTTAGAAGAGGCCTCTTCACTAGATTACCTTTGGAAAAATTGCAAGTTTCCATCCTTATTGCCACCAAAAACATGGGGTTTGCTTTGTGGTTTTAAGTGGTAATGTGAATAGTCAGCAGTAGACTCAGACTGGGAAGAATTTGAAGATTTCCAGAGAAAATGCTTTTAAACCACTATACCAAACCACAGGAACCAAGGATTCTTTCCTCTGAGTCGTGCATTTCTCTTTTATTTGTTTTATAGAAGCAGGTTGTCCTTTAATTGGCATGCCAAGAATCATGCATTTCTTATTGGCTTCTTGGTAAACCAAACTATTCTGTAATTTCAGGCTATAAGAATGTTGACCATTTTTCTTTTCAAGATTGCAGTTATATCCATTCATCTGGTTTATTTTATTTGTAATGATGCTTAATATTACAAATTCTAACTTGAGTATAAACAAAATTCATCTGTGTTATCTGTGAGCTTTGGTTTTTCTTGGGGATGCTTATGCAGACCCTTATAGAATCTTTCCCTGTGGAGAAGTAAGACTACAGTAAACTTCACAGCTCTGGAAGTTTGACTTAGCACTCATAACAACAACAAGAATAACTGTTAATGAGAGCTTGTCACATATCAGGCTCCATACTGAGCACTTAACACGATCTGCTGACCTAACAAAGCCATTTGAAATAAGGCTTACTTCCTGTAAAAATAGGGAAGTCATTATACTTGTGATAGGAACATCTTCGCCAGAGATTTCTAGTACACTCACTGAAGAAGTAATGACAAGAGGGGATAAACAGAACTAATAAGAGATTTAAGAAAAGTTAGAAAGGTGGGATAAATTCTCATAAATGCAAGAGCAGATTCACCACAGTAACATAGATGAGAATGTCAGAAAAATTCCTGATGTTTCAAATACACTAAAACCCAGTGGGTTTTTCCTTGCTGGTCACTTTTGTCTTACCCCATCAAACATTGGAGGTGGTTGCCTTATAAAGAGAAAAGGTTTATTTCAGCTCTCAGTTTTGGAGATGCCAGTCCATGATTGGTGCTTTGTAGCTGTGGTGAGGTAGCACATGATGATGGAGAAAAAGCAAGGTGCTCTTATCCTCTTGTAGGGTACACCCCCAAGGACCTGTTAGACCCCTTCCCTGTACAAGTTACACGGCTCTTCACACCACTGCCCTAGAGACCAGGCTTTTAGAGAATAGTCAGGGTGCAAAGTACAACTATTAGCTTGATCTAATCATTTTGTCTGTGAAGTAGAAGTAACCACAAAGTGATGAAGCTTCAATTTAAAATTGGGAAGCCAGGGTATATGGCCCTCAATGAGAAGGCAATGTTTAAGTGAAGGCTTGAAGGAGATGTGAGCATTTAACCAAGATGGAATCTTACATACATGAGGTCCTCTACAGGGCAAGAGAAAGCCAGTGCCGAAGGTCTCAAGAATGTGCCCTGTAGAGTTGAGAACCCTCACGGAGGACATAGTGGCTAGAGTGGAGGGAAGAGGATGAGAGTTAGACAACTATGCAAGTTGACAAGCGCAAGGATCTAGAGTCCTTTTCTTGGTTTTGCTTCGTAGGTGTTTTGTTTATTTGTTTGTGTTCG
This sequence comes from Peromyscus melanophrys, assembly GCA_902168415.1. Taxonomy (NCBI): domain Eukaryota; kingdom Metazoa; phylum Chordata; class Mammalia; order Rodentia; family Cricetidae; genus Peromyscus; species Peromyscus melanophrys. Next base: position 590 of record CABHPR010124687.1, on the reverse strand, counting down.
AGACAGCATCTCACTGTATATCCATGGCTGTCCTGGAACTCAATACATAGACCACTGGCCTTGAATTCACATAGATCCACTTGCCTTTACCCACTGAGTGCTGAGATAAAAGGTGTGCACCACTACACCTGGCAGATCTAGATTCTTTGTGGCCTAAAAGGTCATTTTAAGGATTTTAAGCTTTGTTCTGAAATAAGATGGGATGGCATTGTACAATTTTCAGCCAAAAAGTGCTAGGATCTAATTGGTGTCAGAGAGTCAGTTGTGAAGCGGGAAGATGATTCAGTAGAAAAAGCACTGAGCATTAGGACCAGAGTTTGGATCCCTAGAACCTACATAAAAAGGCAGATAACTGTTAGCTCTGGTGGCCCTCTGTAATCCCAGCACTTAGATGCCAAAGGTCCCTAGGGTCCCCAGAGCAAGCTGCCTAGTTAAACTAGCCAAACTGATGAGCTCCAGGTTCAGCTAGAGACTGCTCCAGTCAATAAAGTAGAGTGATGAGAAACATACCTTATGTCAACTTCAGCCTCCACATATGAGCACATGTGTATGCACATGTGCACACACACACCATGCCCATGTAGAAATAA
>CABHPR010124685.1:0-30577 GCA_902168415.1 Peromyscus melanophrys | reverse complement strand
GAAAGCATCGCACAAAGTTAGAAGACAGATCTCAGTGATGGAATCCCTATCTGGTGTGTGTGAAGCCCTAGCACCTCAAATTAAACAAACAAGCATTTAAAGCAGTGAACTTCCAATCAAGAGAAAATAAAGCACTCATTTATACACAGACTAGTATACAAATGTTCACAATAGCTTCATTTGCAATGGCCAAAAACTAAAGACAGAAGAAATGTACCCAAATGTATGAATAAATAAGTTGTGGAATGGATGACCCTGCGAAGGAAAAGCGAATGAAATCTACATGAGTGGACTGGGTGTGGGGGGTGGCAGAGGGTGAGGAGTGGAGGATGAGAACATAGGGAAATGGAAGAGTCAAGCTGGAACAGGGACAGAGTGGGAGGACAGGGAGGAAGATACCATGATAGATGAGGACATCATGGGAATAGGAAGAGGCAGGGTGCTGGGGAGGCTCTGGGGAATCCACAAGGATGACCCCACCTTGGACTGCTGGCAGTGGTCCAGAGAGTGCCTGAACTGGTCTACTCTGGTGACCGGTCTAGCGAATAACCTAGCTGTCATCATAGAGCCTTTGTCCAATGACTGATGGAGGCAGATGCAGGGATCCACAGCCAGGCACCAGGCTGAGCTCCGGGAATCTAACTGATGAGAGAGAGGAGGGATTCTGCAGGCGAGGGACATCCAGATCATGATGGGAGGACGTGCAGAGATGAGCAGCCACACTAGTGGAAGCCCATGAACTGTGGACTGGTGGCTGTGGAGCCCCCATGGGACTGGACTAGGCCCTCTGGATACGGAAACAGACGGTTGTTTGGCTCGAACTGTTTGGGGGGCACCCAGGCAGGGGGATCGGGATCTGTCCCTGGTGCATGGGCAGGCTTCTGGGAATCCGGTGCCTGTGGTGTGACACCTTGCACAGCCTTGATGCAGTGGGAAGGGGCTTGGACCTGCCTAGGTTCAGTGTGCTGGGCTCTGATGACTCCTCATGGGAGACCTTGATTTGGGGGATGTGGGGATGCGGGGTGGCTTGGGAGAGAAGGCTGGGGGGTGGGAGGAGGGAGAAGGGGGGATCTGTGGGTGGTATGTGAAGTGAGTAGAAAATTTCTTAATAAAGAAAAATGAAAAAAATAAGTTGTGGAATGTTAATTAAATATTTCCCTGAAATAAAGAGGAATAAAATACTGATGTAAATAAGATAGGTGAACCTCAATATAATTATGCTGAGGAAGTAGAGAAAAATGATGCAAGTTGTATGAGTCCATTTACACAGTACTAAAAAAAATTACAAATTAGTGCACAGCAACAAAGCAGATCAATGGTTACTTGAGAAGCAGGAGGTTGAGAGTTGGCAGAAGAAATGATTCCTGAGGGTATAAGGATGCTCTGGAGGTGACAGTAATGTTCAAAATCTTTATTGTGGTAGTACTTATATTTAATACAGCTATAAAATTACATCCTTTAAATACTTCCAGTTCATTACATGTCAATTATAGCCCAATAGTTCTGTTGAAATACATACAACTATTCTGATTTCATATTTTAAAGTTAATTGGATAATAAGTGTTAATTTTAGGTAATTAGCCCAATTAAGTACATATAATTAAATATAGTTAAATAATCATTAAGACACCCATTCTCAACTTTGGCATGCATTAAAATCTCCTAAAGGGCTTTTGAAAATATAGATTTCTAGAGTCTACCATGATAGTTTTTGATTCATTAGATCTACACTTGTACCTGATCATCTGTATTTCTAACATGTTCCCAGGTGATGCTAACTTTGAGATCGATTGGTTTAAACTTCGGGGTTTTTTGATCTGACACATGTTTGTCAGGTTTGAATGTTGGATATTATGTTTACTAACTATATAGTCTTATAAAATTTCTGTATGGCTCCTCTTATGCAAGTTCCAACCAGGCCTGACTCTGCTTTTGCTTCTGAAATCAAAACAAATCAGGTGTTTTTTGAGTCCTATAGCTACAGACAACATATTTGTGTTATCCTAAGCAAGATTGCTCTCATATAAAATACTACCTCCAAATGTGGAAATACTCATGATGCAGAGTCATTGTACAAATTAAACAAGTTAACTGATTACCATAATACCACCACATATGTAATAAGCAACTACTAAATAATAAGTATCAATAGTATGTTGTATTAAAGATCACTCCTCTCTCTCTCTCTCTCTCTCTCTCTCTCTCTCTCTCTCTCTCTCTCTCTCTCTCTCTCTCTGTGTGTGTGTGTGTGTGTGTGTGTGTTTGTGTGTGTGTGTGTGTGTGTGTGTGTGTGTGTGTGTGTGTGCATGCTCGTGTGTGTGGGGAGGGGTGGGCACATGGGTACACGTGTACTATGCAAAGGCCAGGGGACAATCTCAGGAGCCATACACCTTGATTTTGGAGCTATGGTGTCTGACTGGTCTGGGACTATCCAGATAGTCTAGTCTGGCTGGCCAGTTTGCACCAGAGTTCCACCTGTCTCTGCCTCCCATGATTATCAATGCATACCACTAAGCTGGCTTTTATTGGGTGGGTTCTAAGGGTTAAACTCAGGACTTATGATTGCCAGTCATGCAATTTACACCTTGATGTTTCTCCTCAGTTCTTGTGTTTTAATATTTGCTTTGGTTGGTTAACATTTCGTGAAGTGGAGAAAATTAATATACTAGGTTTTAAGCTGTGAGATTTTAATTTAAGTGCAAAGAAACTTATATAAAATTAAGACTAATTTTTAGACTTCTTAATTTCATTTTATGTGTATGAGTGTTTTGTCTGCGTATATGTATATGTACTACATACATGCCTGGTACCCATGGAGGTCAGAAGAGGGCATCAGATGCCCTAGAAATGGAGTTATAGATGATTATGAACCACCATGTGGTGTGTAAGGAGCAAAACCCAGATCCTCTGCAAGAGCCACAAGTGCTCTTAACTGCTGAGCCATTTCTTCAGCCTCGAGTACAAAGCTTTTTTTTTTTTATTAACTACTGTAGGTATAGATATTTTCTTCTTGGGCTATTTCTAGCACAAATATATATATATATGTTCTTATGAGCAGCTTGCTTTGGTGCCTTCACATTCTCTCTGCTTCAAAAGATTACCAACGAGTTGTAAGCTCATGTTTACACAATTGATGGGCAGTTGATCTTCTTTCTTCTCAGAGTCCAGAGATTTGAATTTACCTATTCACTAAAATTTATTTGTTACCTGTAAATCAATACTTAGGGTGCTTTCAGGGAAATGCACACCCATGAATAATTTGAGATGGCAAGTTCACATTCCAGTTGAAATCAAACAAGGTGACTCTGCTTTTTCTGTTTCAGCTTTTATTGTAAAACAGTCTCCTTTTCATGATTTATTTAATGCTATGATCTTTGAATTTTTGTGCTTTTCCCTGCGATTTTGTAATTCAAAGCGGCCTCAAAGCACAGTGCTGAAGTGTCATCTAGTATTTCTAAACATACCAGGGCCTTTGTGCTTACAGAGAAAATTTTTGTTAAATAACCTTCCATCAGGCTTGATTTACGGTGCTGGTGGCCATGTGTTCAATGTTATGGTGTCCTTAAACCAAGCACATATAATACGATATTACATATTAATGCTATATATATGTATATATATACATATATATATATGTTCTCTGTTATGTTACAATGTAGCATAAAGCCTTAGTCAGATGTGGCCACCCAAAGTTACATATACATATATATATATATATATATATATACATATATATATATATATATATATATATATATATCCTGACTAAAGAATTGAAGGAACCCACCCTTGTATTTCTCTTTGAAGCAATGGTTCAGTACTCATTAATTCAGAGTCATGGTATAGACCATAATTACCCTGAATAATGGAAATCAATTTTATATATAACAATATATAACTTATATAGTTATATAGTTAGTTGAGCCCAGAGTTAAGACTAAAATAAGGATCTGGCAAGCACTCAACATTGAGAAACATCAGAATCAGCATCTTGAGAAGAGGTGGGTTTAGCCTTGGAGAGAGCAAAGAGTATCTCTTTTGCTGACAAATATTTGAGTTCTAAGTAAATCTCTAGTCCTCATATTTATATTTTAATCTTCCTCTTCTAGAGAGGTAAGTCAGCATGAATGGTAAAAACATTTGTTTTACCACATGTCTCTACTGAAGCAAAAATAGAGACTGCTACATTTATTGCACAGTGCTGTTGGTGAGGAACAGGCACTGTGCATGTATGTCACAGGAAACAAGAGAAGAACAGAAAATAGTCAGAGAACCATCCCAAGTGTTATCCTTGTTGTCTAACAAGCAATGAGATTCAGGAATGCAATTCTACTTAGCTTTCTAACATTTTCTGGTAACTTTGTAGAGAAACCTTAGTCATAGTGACATACACTATTAGTTCAAATTCCTTTGATTTCTCGCTGGTTACCCTAACTATAGGATGGGCATCATTTTATTCTATTTCCCATTGTTCTAACAGAATAATTGATACTTAGCTACTTAGAAAGAATGGGGATTTATTTTGCCTCAGGTTCTAGAGTCTCAAAGTCCAACTTTGGGTGGCCACATCTGACTAAGGCTTTAAGCTACATCGTAACATAACAGAGAAGCAGATGGGAAATCAGGTTGGCATGGAAGGGAGAAAACTAAAGGGAGAGCCTTGCTTTAAAACAACTTGCTCTTACAATAACTACTGCAGTCTTAAGGGAATTAACACAGTTCCACAAGAGAAAGACATGCATTCAATCACCTCTAAAGGCCCCAGCTCCTAATAGCACCACAGTGATATTAATTTAGCACATAGGTTTTTAGAGGGGATTAACCATAGAAAAGGTCACATTAAAATACCTAGAGCAAAGGAAAATGAATTGAGGTCAAGAAGCCATGCTTAGAGTATGAAAAGAGGGGAAAATGTTTCAGAGAAGATGGCAGAAGTAGTCTACATGCTTTTAATATTCAACACAAAGGCTTGATTTTCAGCACTGTAATGAACACTGTGAGTGGTTTTTAAAAGCATAGAAAATGTTTGACATTTCAGGTTGCATCTAAATAGCACACAACCTTTCACAATATTCTCTTAAAATATAATGGTGCAAACTCAAGCTTTCAACATGTTAAATGGTGCAGTTTGTCTGGTACATGACTTTGGGAGAGTGAAAAGCCCTGTAGAGCTTTTGAAGAATGTGGAGTTGCAGAGATGATATGCATGCTGAAGTCAGAAACTTGCACTTGCCAGGTCAGGTAACAGGTGTTACTTTGACAGCCTTGGACCATAGAAGGGAGGCAGAAAAGAATGTCAGCAAAAGTTGCTTCTATACTTTAGACAACTGAACTTCTTGAGGAAGGCAGTTGATTGCTTTGAGGCAGAGAATACTTCCTGCACTTAGGTTGCATGACTGGGTTCTGGCAAAAAGAAATCAACAGCTGCTGAAGCATCTCATGGTAGCCTAGGCTTCCTAATTCGCTCAGAGAGAACTAATCTGTGCATTATCAGAAGGGATGAAATGTGAATGAAGTGAGTAAAATAAGTGCTCAATTAAAATGTCTGTAAGATTAATAATTTGTGTGTGTGTGTGTGTGTGTGTGTGTGTGTGTGTGTGTGTGTGCGTGTATTGTGTATTGAGGTGGAAAACATAGAATAACAAAGTACTTAGTGGCACTAGATTTATACCCAAAGTGATTTTAAAAAAGAAAAAAAAACCTTACTGCAGTACGAGATATTTAAAATCCCATCGATCAAGAAAGATGTGGCATCATCAGATAGGTTAAGGTGAATTAATACCTATAGACCTCTATGAATTCACCCTGGAGAAAAGAGGAAACTTGGTGAAATGATTACTAGAGGTTCAATCAAGTCTTCCTGTACATTCTCTGATCAAGTGAATATTTTCATTATCCTCATTCCTCCAATGAATAGCTTACCAGATGTGTGTGTTATTACTTTAAGAAGGAAGACTTACTCAACAACGGACTGCCAAAAGGCTGCGGTTTAACAACAGAAAATTAAACATGGCAATTTTCTACATTTTGGGGGGAGAAAATGCTTTTTATTTTTCCTCACTGCTGGATAGGAGACCCAGAGCACTGTGCTTTCTTAGTTTTAGAGTGGGTGTAGAATTTGCCCATTTCTACACACTGGGCAAGTATTCTATCAGTGAGATACACTACCAGTTCCAACACAAAATTTAATACATAAAATAATCAAAAAAACAAAACAAAAGATAAGGATCATTAATTCAATGAGCAATAAAACACATACATTATGCTAATACTATTCAAGAAGGTATAGATGTCAGGGCAAGTGGAGCTGGAGAGACAGCTCTGTGGTTAAGAACACTGGCTGCTCTTCCAGAGGACCTGAATTCAATCCCCAGAACCCATGTAATGATTCATAACCGTTTGACATACAAATTCCAGGGCCTTAGATTCACTTTTCTGGCCTCCATGAGTACCTGATGCACACATGGTACACAGGCTTGCACACAGGCAAAACACCCATACACGTAAAAATGATTGATAACAATGAAATATCAGGGCAAGGAAAAATAGCTGTGTCATGTATAAATTATTGCTTGCATACAGCAAGGGCTTCAGCAGAAGAGACAATGAGGTGCTTTGAATGAAGGAGTAAGAAATGTAAATAGGTGTAAAACATTAGCAGAGTAGCATGTTGAAAAAAGGACAGCATTGAGCTTAGCAGTCGGTAGTTTGGGTTTAGAGTCTTGATTATATCTTTTCAAAAATCATAAAAGCACATTGAAAGAAATAATTTGCTCAGCTTTCAAGGTTGAGCGATTGCTACATGAGAGGATGGTGTTACAATGCTGAGTCCTGCTCCTCCTAGTTTTCTGCCTAGTCTCTCAACACAGTTGTGGAGTCTCAGAATGAAGATGTTTTCATAGAAATGCAAAGGGAGAAAGAAAGGCTCTATATGTGCTCTGTGGTCTTCTTGGTTCGGGGCTTACACTCAGAGAGGATGCCAGCATGTGCTTAAAAGCTACAGCCTGCCTGTCATTAAATATTTAAAGCTAAAAGAAGCTTCACGGAAAAAAAATATTTAAAGCTTTTTTCTTTAAGAGTCTTGTGGTTCTTAAAACATTAAGACTGCTTAGCTAAGGTGATTTTGATAGGGCATAGAGTTGTATGAGTTATTTGTCGTAAATGCAACCTAAAAATCCTTCTGTTGAGCAGAATACAAACGGAAAGAATCATCTTCACAGTGAATCCTAACAGCAGAACACCATGGCCACTGGGAGTCAATCAGGGGGAATGTTCCTTTTCTTCCTCTCCCTCCTCCCCCTCACTGTTTCCTCCTCTCCCTCCTCCACCTCACTGCTTCCTCCTCTCCCTCCTCCACCTCCCTACTTCCTCCTCTCCCTCCTCCGCCTTACTACAGTGCAGCAATGGATCTGCTTCCAGCCTTTGAAAACAGTCTCTGGGGTATTACATTAGACAAGTTAAAGCGATATACTTTTCTTGGGAATCTTTTCTACCTTCTAAGATGAAGAAAAAAGGAAAAGAATATCCAGGTTTTCAAGTACAATTCTTAATTATTTGGTAAATGTGTTGAACACACCATGGACTGTGATTTTTCTCTGTAGTCTTTCTTATTGCCTGCCCCCGGGGCGGGGGGAACAAAGAAAAGAAAAATTTCATCAATAAAATGGGAAGACATACACTTATCTTCTACCATAGGGTTCAAGATTGACAGGAATACCAAAAAACACATAGGTCATTGAGTTCAAGGCTCTTCCCTCATTCATTGAAATGTAAGCATCTGCAGCTAGAGAGATGTGTCAGCAGTTCAGAGCATGGCACGTGTTGCTGTTTTGGGGAACCTGGCACCCACATTGTGGTTCATAACCACCCATAAATCTAATTCCAGGGACTCCAAGAATACCATGTCCTCTTTTGATCTCCAGGGGCATCATCATGCAGTGCATATACACATGTGCAGGAAAAACACTAAGAAACACAAAATAAAATAAATAAACTTAAAAAATGGCAAGTATCTATTCACATTTATGGTAGATATGTTGCTAGATTCCTCATCTGTTCCATCTCTTTTTGATCCTCATAGAAATAAATAACATTCCTAAAGTTCTTCAGATGAGTCAATGAGCTAAAGGAACTAAATGACTGGTCCATAATGCAGCAACCAGCAGGAGCAAAGCTGATTCATGGAAGCCCTCTGCTCCTCAGTTTGATAAAGAAAAACAAATATCTTTCCATTAAAGTCAAAATGACTCAGCTCTTCTCCAAATACTTGGGGATCCAGGTGTAAGCACACTGGTGGTAAGTAAATTTGAAACTCAAATATAGGAAAAGAAATATTGCTCTCCTTGTGAAGATTTCCAAACTTATCTCCAATTGAAGAAATGTACTTGAATTGTTCTCCGCCACCCAAATACCACATAGGCCGACAAGATATTAGTACAATCAATCAGTCAGTCACACAATCAATTCCTAATCAATAAAATGTGGACATGCCATTTCTCAATTTTCTCTTTTCTCCTTCCTGTCCTCCAATTCTAATTCCTTCCCTTTCCTTTCTCCAAGCCTACCCATATACCCTCCATATTCTCCATCAAATCCATGGCTTCTTCTTTCACTAATTCTCAGAAAAATGGTCCTTTCAAAGACTGGGGGAGAAACAATGGGTCTGTAATGTATTGCAGTGTTAAAGGTTCAGAAAGTGTTCAAAATATTTCTAAATAAACAAGTAAAAGTAGCTACAATGATATGATATTGGGATATGACAGAGGCCCAAATGTAAACGAACTGAATGAGTACCCAATGGCCAAAGCTGAAACAATTTCAGCAGCAAAATAATATAATGTAAATATTCATGACTCCAAATTTATATAAAAAGTAAGTCTCATGTAGAATTCAAAATAATTACATATTTTACCTTCATAAGGATAGAAGCTAACTCCTCACTCTCTAGGTATGGGCCATAATCTCATAATGTGATCCAAGAGTGCAGTTTGGAAAGGCAGCAGACATAAAAGTAAGTTTATGGTAGAGAAACCTATGAAGCATATACCTCTGCCAGGTATAGGCCAACATGAACAGGAAACAGTCACATTGATAGTGTATACCCTTGATTTGAGGGGATGAGAAAGACAATTCACTTCTATGATCTACCCTGAACACAGAACCATATAGTGTAATAATTAGACAAAAAAAACCCAGTATAATCATGACAAAACAAACAGTAGATAAATCACAGTGAAAGGCATTCTACAAAACACAAGATGATTTTTTTTCTCAAAACTGTCATAATCATCAAAAGCAAAGAAAGTCTAAGGAATGTCATCTGCAGCCTGGATGGAATCCTAGAGCAGAAAAGGAACACTGGGTAAAAACTAAGCCAATTTGAATAAAGTGTGGGTGATAGTAAATAATGTATGAACACTGGCTCATTAATTGTGATAAATGTACCATGATAATACAAGATGTTGATAATAGGCAAAGAGAGCACTGGATGTATGGAAATTCTATGTACTGGTTTTACAGTTTTCAACAAATCTAAAGTTAAGATAACAAGCCATTTAACAATATGAGTTAAAGACAATGTGGCAATTAAATACAGAAACAAAAACAGCCCTTGCCTCCTCTGTCTCTGTCTCCCAGTGCTGGGGTTATAAGCACAGCTTTATACATTACAGCGAGGGATTTGAACTCTGGTCCTCACACTTGCAGAGCAAGTATGCTCACCCACAGAGTTGTACCCCCAGCTCTGTTGTTTACCTTTTTAGATTCAAGTAGGAGTCTGTTCACAGAAACACAGCTTCAAAGGCATTATTCCCATCCAGCCCTCAGAACAGATTTTATTTCTATTAAAAATAATTTTTAATGGATAACTGCAGGCCTTGTCCCTGGGGAAGAATAATTCTCCCTTTCTCAGCAGGTTTTAATTGCTTGTAGCTTTTCATCTAGGGTAGGACCTCATGAAATTTTCTTCAGCTATGTTGCCATATCAATTGTTGAAAATCTTCAATTCTTGTTTGGGCAGTCATGGAGGCAACACTGAGAAAGGGCTCAACAGGCTGTATTTATATTTATTAATTTGTTTATATGTATAGGAAATAACAATGGTTAAAGAAGAGATTGTGAATTTGGAAGGAAGTGGCAGGTTAGGGGACATGGAAGGGACAGGAGGAAAGATACAGAGCGAGTAAATGATATATTTATATTTTAATTAAATAAAATATTTTATGCTGTCTTTTTATTTTTGTCATTTAAAAGAAAGACATGTACTTTTTTGCATTAAGAAGCTATAGGGGGCTGGAGAGATGGCTCAGAGATTAAGAGCACTGGCTGCTCTTCCAGAGGTCCTGAGTCCAATTCCCAGCAACCACATGGTGGCTCACAAACATCCATAATGAGATCTGATGCCCTCTTCTGGCATGCAGGCATACATGAAGACAGAACACTGTATAAATAAATAATTATATATATATATATATATATATGTAAAGAAGTTATGGGTACTTATAGTGGTATTTTATTTGTACTGAAATGTGATTTTATTTGTATGTTAATAAATAAAGTTGCCTAGGGGTCAGAGCTATTAGCAAGCCATAGCGAAAGCCAGTTGTGGTGGTGCACGCCGGTAGGATTTGCTGAAGGAGGCACATGCCTTTAATCCCAGCACTTGGTAGGCAGAACTAGGTAGATCTCTGAGTGTTCAAGGATACAGCCAGCATTGGAGACACACGCTCCAATGTGTGTCTGGAGGTCTGTACAGACAGGCAGTGACGAGGCGGTCATGTGGTTGGGTTTACAACCAATGAGAAGGCAGAACAGAAAGTCTATTTAAAGACAAACAGACAGGAAGTAGCTCTCTTTCGGAAAGGTCTCTTGGCTGAAGAGGCTAGCTGCAGCAGGCGGGTAAGACTCTTAGCTCTGACCTCTTGGGCTTTTATCTTTACATTGGCTCTGTGTTTCTTATTTAATAAGACGGTTGGTTACATCTACAGGTACTAATTGTAAACTTTCTAATGTGAGCACATATACAGAAGTAACTACAAAAAAACCCCATAAAAATCAAAAGGGGCCATTTCCCTGTGGCAGGAAGGGGAGCAATAGAGAGGAAAATGGTGGGGTAAAGGTGATCTGATGGGGAAAACAGGAAAAATGGGTGCGAGAACTCGAATCAGAGAGAGAAGGGAGATAAATACAGGAGAGAAGAAGGTAAAATAACAGTAAGGAGATCTGTAAAAGTCAACTATTTACCCCCCCCCAAAAACAAAAACAAAAACAAAAACAAAAACCTATACTAAATGCAAATCTGTATATAAAAATAGTTTAAATGGAATTTTCCTATCTGTGCTGACAATATTCCCTCCAGGAGTGAAAAACCATCTAACAAAACCCTGAACACCACTTATAAGAAGCTCTCTTTTGAGTTGTTGGTCAGGGTTGTTCAAGAGACTCTCCAAAGTTTATAGGCTGTCGCTATTGCTCTCGGCTTGGTTGCCACTAACTTATGGAGGGTAAGTTATTATTGCTGAAGACACCATGCACTACAGATGCAGGCCCCAGAGGGCCCTGAGCTAGAACTCACCTGAATACATCCTCCCTGAGGGCTAGTTTCTAAAGGAGGGAAGCGACCAACAGTCAGTCCTACCCAGCTGTAATGCCTATGAACCACAACAATGACCAGAGTGGCACTATAACCTTAAGGCATACATACCTTGACAGTAACCAACAGCTCTCTAATTGGACTTAAGACCTGCTCAATAAGAAGGAAGCAATGCCTGGTACTGGAAACTCTGCTAACTATCCAAGGCTAGTAAAGTCATGGGTCTTGGAGGGGAGCCTACAACCTCCACTTTAGTAAACCAGCAGGATTACTAACTACATTCTAAATATTTGTCTTTCTACCTACAGATACGTATAGTCCTCACCCCTCATCAAAGAAACTTGTCTTTGCCACAAATGGAGACCACGTCTGGAAACCACAACCAATCAAATACAGAGTTGTAGATTCCAGTCCCAGTGGACACATGTACAAAACAACTCTGACACCTAAGTGTCAGGGGTCACTATGGAAAAGGGTGCAGAAATATTGTAAGAGGCACAGGATCAGAAAGTGTACTGTGAGACTGTGTCTCCTAGGAATGTCAAAATTCCATAAAGTCTTACCAACACGACTGCCTAAATGTGAGCTGAGCAACATGAGCAGAACAAGGGCAACACCAATACCATGCTAAAGTGGATGGTGGAAAGCTCTGGAGGTCTCAACCCCACACAAAGAACTACAGGCAACTAAGGAATGCTGAGAGCAGGACAAATAGTCTTCTCCAGGGAAGAGCACACCAATTGGTTATCCAATACCAAATGGTCAGTCCTGAAAACACATAAAAGTAACATTATATAGACCATGCAGGTTGTATTTATGTATTTAGGAAATAATTTATATGTATTAATTTAATATGTTAAGTTAATCTTTAAAAAGGCCATGAATTAGAAAAAAGAGCAAGGAAGGATACATGGAAGGGTTTGAAGGGAGGAAAAGGAAGGGGGAATGATGTAATTATAATCTCAAAACCAAAAGAAACAATGGGGAAAAAGTGATGGGTAAAGGTAAGTGGTATTTTCCCTGAGGGTACTACACATTGAAAACACTCTCTGGAATGTCACTCTGATTGTGAAAAACTTGACAAACAATCAGGATACTTTTTACATTTAGGGAGACCATACTGCCATGTCTGCCCAAGATGATCCAGTTCATGCTTCTTCCCCTCAAATGATTGAGTATAGCTTACTTTGTTACATTTTGTATGACAAAATTGTGAACATCGTACCTAAAATCACCCAAAGGGAAATCATAATCTGGCACCTTCTCTTGCCCACATAATGTGCAGAAAAGGCGAGCAAGCCAGCTAATGCTAACTGGTGACTGTCATTTAATTTTTTTTTAAAGTTTATTCTTTGAAATTTTCAACTGTGGATACAGTGTATCTTGATGTATCTTTTCCTCACAACACACTCTTCTTTCTCCAGAACCTTCCCATCCATCTCCTTCCCAAGTTTATATCCTTCTTTTCTTATTTTTTATTTTTGGACTGAGTCCAATTAGTGCTGATCATATATGCTCATGCGAGTGGGGTCATCCACTGGGGCATGGGGAAAATACCAATGGCCACACTCCTAAAGAAAAGTGACCTTCACTCACCAGACATCAGTTGCCCCAGCAGTAGGGCCTCTAGAGGCTCTCCTCAATGCATGCTGGTATTTTAACTGGTTTGATCTTGTACAGATTTGGGGTAGGTAACTCCAGCTGCTTTGAGTTCCTATGTACATTAGGCGTGTCATGTCTAAAGGACAGCATTTCACAGCACTCTTCTCTGTCCTCTGGCTCTTCCGTCTTTTCCACCCCTTTTCTCCAGTGTCCCTAGAGCCTTGGGGGGCAGGGGTGATATAGCTGCCCTGTGCACTGCTGAACATTCACTGTCGTCACATATTCTCAGCACTCTAAACAGTAGTTTGTCTCTGTGTTAACCACTACCCATTTCAACAAGAACCTTCTCTGACCTAGGCTAGAAGACAGTTTGACAACATGACCATTTAAAAAAACAAGATTTCGAGCTTCTTCCCTAGGGCCTATGACTTCTGGAGCCCCAGGTTTGGACCATGTTTACAGTACCAGGCACAAATTCTCTCTGGTGGAGCCGGAGACTGGTTGGTTTGATCTCTACCATAAGGTGCAGTCCATTAACAACAAATGGAATTCAGTTACTGATGGGATGTAATTAATTTCTCCTGAACTCTGTCACCTTGATTTGTCAATAAGATTAACTAGGATCCCAGATGGTCTCCATATTTCAGGTGAATGTTTTTAGATTAAGTTATTTACAATGATTTGTATTTTTTAGAGATGAATATAACAAATTCAGTCAAAATACCATCTACCCTCACTGCAGTCTCCATGTGAATAGCTGAAATTCTTTCAGATCCTTGAGAGTGTAATCAGGCATTTTAGTGCTCTTTTTGAATTGACATCATCTGTGGTACAATAACTTGTTGATTTTGATGGAATCAGCTTCTCAAGATACAAATGAAGAGATAAAGCCGATATCTAAGGAAAAAAGAATATGGTGTAAACTAGCCTGTGTAAGACAATATCCCCTTCCTTATTCAATTGGGTTGCCCCAGACCCAAGCCCTGAGTGCAGCACACTGAGACAGAGATATTCTCCACCCCACACCCCACACCCCACACCCAGTTTGGTTTTGCTTACATCTTAGACGAAGTAACTGAACTTTAGTGTTGCAGTTTTCCAGGTATTTTATTTTCAGAGGTGCCCTATCTTATGAAAAAGAAAGAAAGCAAATTATTCTGCTTTCCCATTCTTCTCAACTCTAAACCCATTTATAATTTTATTCCAAAAGAACCTTTAAGGAAACTTTGTGCTAGGGTGAATTGATTCTAAGCACATTGGTGCACCAGGTCTGTCTGACAGTGTTAGACGATTTGTTGTGCTCAGAAGTAATCCCTGCACACCACAACAGATAGCAGGGAGAGGAATCCTTTGTGAGAGAAAGGCACAAAGGTCAAAAGGGTCACTTGCTGAAGCCCACCAGGACCGTGGCAGAACATCTTCTTTCCCTACTTTCTGAGAGGGGAGAAATCTGAGGAATATCCAACATCTGGCAATTACTCACCTGTGTGCTGGCTAATGATTGCTGTAATGAGATGGAGCAAGGCCAATATTCTTCCTGCTGTGCTCTTATTAGTGAGAAATAGTATCTACCTGTCATATTTCTATTTTTACCCACCAGGTAATCGGAGCAAGGAAGAATCCTTGCAGCATTTCTGAGACAGTAAGGTAGAGAAACAGAGAATGCTCTGAGGGAAGTACCCTGTGATGGGACAATCAGCCACTTGGGGGGAAAGGTATCTGGGATGAGAAAAGATGGAGTAGAGTAGGGTCTTAGAAAATTGCAAGACAACTCAAACTGCAGTCACCCATTGTTCCACTGCTATTATTCAGTCCCATGGCCCCAAATAAAATTTTAACCACTGAAAACCTCCACAGTTCTTTAAAGCCTTATTAAAAGTATAATTTCTGCTTACACTTTGCCTCAGCAGTTTAATGGAAACTGACTTCTTCCTTCCTTCAAACTTTTTTCTAGAGCTCATAAGCGGTTGCAATCACATTATATTTGCATACATGGTTCATATACCCGAGCAGAATGACACAAAGAAACCATTTCTAAAGGTTTATCAAAAGCCTATTTGAAGGGCTTGGTCTTCATGGAGGAGATCATTGTAAGGATTTCTAGATAACTCGTGACTTACCTCTGGTTCACATTAGATCACTAAAGCTATACCTTTGCCCTGAACTCATCATGGAGCCTCTTATACTGAGCTACCTTGTCTTTTGATTTTAATGGGTGATGCTGTAAGAGCTGACTAGTCTATTTTATTGATGTCTTATTATCAATAGCACTCAAGGGTCTCCTGTCTCATAGATGTATTTGAAAGTATTTACATTCCTCTGCCTGGCTTTATGTTTTTATCTCTAAAGAGTGGGGTGTATAAAACCAAGTCATTCATTTATATTTGTATTGCTGCTATTATTGTTCTGTTTCTGGTTGTTTTGATCATCAGGTATCTACAGCATTTTTCTTTTTTTTTGAGACAGGGTTAGATGGTCTCATAGTCACTATGTAGCTGAGAAAAACTTGAGCTGCTGATCCTTCTTAGGTTCACCTCCTGACTGTAAGGATTACAGGTATTTGCCATCACACCAACTTATGCAGTGCTAGGGATCAAATGCAAGAGTCTGCATGCTGGACAGGCTCTTTACAAAATGAACTACATCCTCAGACCTTCACCAATGTTTGGAATCAAAGTTTTGAAGTGATGACAATTATTGTCTTAGTTTTTTTTTTTTTTTCACTGTAAGTTGGCAAATGTGTTTGTATGTCTCAAGGTGTCCATTTATTTTCAAGGCTATTTTTTTTCCTTTCCTTTTGTTGTGCTTGGGATTGAAATTAGATCCTCATATATGTAAAGCAAGTACTTTATAACAGAATTATACCACCAGCTCTTGATGGCTATTTTTCTTTATTAAATTCTACTACATTTTAAACAGATTCATATTTCCATAAATTATTTTAATTTTTATTTTTCTATAATATGTGCAATTAACTCTTTGATCTTCAACAACTTATGTGGATATGTTTTATAGAGGCAACTCTAGATTGTTGACAGTTATGTAGCCAGAGGTAGGGGAGATGGCTCAGCAGTTAATAGAACTTACTGCTCTTGTAGATGACCCAGGTTCAGTTCCCAGAACCTACATGGTGTCTTACAACCACCTGTAACTCCACTACCAGGGGATTCTGGACTGGACAGGTTTTAAAAAAATGATAACACAAAGCTGAGTGGGTATGGAATGAAAGGTGGATATGTGAGGAGTTGGAGAGGGTGAATGTAATCAAAATACAATATATAAAATTCTCAAATAACTAACTAAAATATTTTAAAAATGAAATAAAGACCAAAAACATTTAGCCAATATTATCAACATTATCTATTTAATAATCAAATCTTTCCTTGTTATGAAGAAAATTTTACTCTTTTTGTCCATTTTAGACTATGTGAGCAATGCACAAATACATTACAATTATGAAAAGTTCTAAGAATGTAGATGATGCAAACTGAACCAGCTTCCCATATCCTATCAATTTGAGCTTTCCTCCAGAGGCATTTTATCAGTTCTGTGCTTATCTTTCCTGTTTTTTTCTATGCAGTTAGGTACAGATATGGACATATGAAATTTATAGTTTATTATGCAGGGGTTAATTAATTATTTGTATATGGAGATGATTCTTTGACAGATGTTCTACTCTTTTGTAATAGTTTCCAAGTATCTTATTATATAAAATTACTTAATTTATCAATTTTACAAGCACAATTGTATAACATTTTTCAGTGACATAAATATATTTCAATAAACTTTTCATGCATCTTTATGTTCCAGTATACTACATGAGGATATAGAGAAATTTCCATCTAACTGGAGGTTAGATGTGTGTGTATATATGTGTGTGTATGTTTGTTTGTGTGTATAGGTACAAAAATTTTACCAATATGTACCTCTTATGACACTGTATGATAGCATGTGTCATCATCTTCAACAAAGCTGGACTACTTAATTTGCAAACTTTTATGCTTTTTTCAGAATCATATTTAAGTTTATCTACCTATTCAAGTCAGATAATTATCTACCCATTCAGTGCAGATAATATATAGTACTTTTATACTGTTTCTTGCTGTGTAGACCAGATTAGTCTTGACCTTGTTGTTTTCTCACCTCATCCTCCCAAGTGGGATTACAAGTGTCTGTCACAATGCTCGGCTATTACATATGTGATATCCTTTCATTTCTTCAATCTCAAGCACTGAATAGGGAAAACAAGAAACACAGAACTCATTTCTTTTCCCTAGTCTTTTCTTTCAGATATTTTGATTTTATATTGTGTTATATCAGATTTTGAATCTGATGATTATTTTTACAAGTATATTTAATTTATAGCTCATCTTTATAAATTGATTAGTTGTGTTTTCATTGTCTTTTATAGGCAAACTTTAAAGAATAACTCTATGATTAATAGTTTCAATGCTTTAATCCAGAGTATTGCACCACTATATTTTCTTTCCTTTGGTGTTTATTGTTTTCATTCCTAGGTTTGTACTATCTTTCTGTTTGGCTTAATGAATCTTGTCTTACAGCAGTTTCCCTGGAAACAGAGGCAGAGAAAAAGATGCATATGCAGAAGGCTGATAGCTCTGGAAATAATGGTAAACAAAAACTATAAAGGAGCAAGGACAACAGTGTGAGCAGGTCATGTAACTGTGACAAGACCAGCTAGTTGAATGGAAAGTTCTAGACATGGGTTGCACCTTCAGTAGCCCATCAGATTTGCTCCAAAACTCTGAATTAGGGCTGATATAATGATCATGTGCTCTGAGGGTTCCCTTTTGCTGAAGCATCTTACCTGACAGCCCTCAGCAGACAGCACTCTCAACAGCTAAGGAATGCTTCTGCTTTACAACGGGAAGATCTATAGCATCTTCTAAAAGTAATTATTTCCCCTGAAACAGAAATTTTATCTCTCAAACTTTTTTCCATCAAAATTACCTGGGGGTGTTACTTGTTGTCTGGAATTTAATGATGCAGGGTAAATATGATGCTAAGTAGATTATTATTCCTTTTCTGAGTAAACTAATTTAATCTGCCCAGATGCATTTTTCTTTTTCTTAACATTCAAAACTTGCATGAAAATATGTCAAATATTAGTGACTATTCATTAATCATGCTTTGTGCTCAGCAACAGAAGATGCTTTTCTTTTTCTGCACACCTATTACCTTACCATTTCCTTTGTTTCTTCTTCATGAACAATAATTTTGCTCGAGAAAGCAAGTTTCCACGTTCATGTCTTTAAATTTGCCTTCTTCTCTGTCTTTGATAGCATCTATCATCTATCTCATTCCTATCTTCAATGAAATTTACCAAATTTATTCTCTTTACCACTGGCTTACTTTCTTCAGTGACCAATCTGTTCTTTTATGATTGAGCTGTGCATTTAAATTTTATTAGGTTTTTATATCTCCTGATGACTTTCCCTCTCAGCTACTTTCCTCTTCATTTAGACCCATATTCCATCTGGCCTGTTGCTGTCGTGGTTAATTTCTTCTTTTCCTTAGAAACTATATTTTATTTCCAAAGAACCACCAATTTTTTATTTCTGAAAGTTGTCTGTTTTAACATGTAGCCCAGATTTGAGATAGTATAGTAATTTTTTATGCTTGTTGGTTAATATTCTCCTTCTAAGATATAATCCAACAATATGTTATGATCCATTTTTCTATTTTGGTTCATTTTCTCTATGTCTAAATAGTCCGGGCTTAGTATTTGTTCATTTCCTCTTTCACGCTGCCCAACTTAGTGCTAAGATCATCTTCTTTTGCACAAGTTGTCTGACAATACATATGCACAGCTCCTACCTATCCAAATAAATATGTCAAATCTGTGGACTATTACCTGTCCACTGAAGAGTGAAAATTTTCTGCTTCTAAGAGTTTAATTTATGGAGACTAATTTATTTGATCATTAATAGAAACATTCTAAAATTTCATGGATTAAAATTTTTTCATATGTGTCTTATGATTTTCTAAATTATTGCACAGAACCTCTTATATTCTAGTATGCCTAGCCAACTTCATCTCTGGTAGCTTAAGATTTTAGAAGATAATTTACTATTTTGGTATTTGAGCATAGGCCATGTTCCATCTCTAGTATATTTCTTTAAGACTTGACATGATTGTTTTTGGTTGTGGTTTGTCTATTTGAGATAATCTCATTATGCAGCCTTGGTTAGCCTGGGACTAACTATCTAAACCATGGTGGCCTTTAACTCACAGAAATCTGCCTTTCTTTGCCTCCTGAATGCTGGGATTAAAGGCATTTGGCCCAGTCCTTGAAATCTTTTTAGAGAGACGCTCTACAGAATGAAGCATTGTTGGATACACAATGGAAATTGGTAGATTTCTGCCCTGAGTTTCTCTTCATAGTTTTAATATTTTGCTTCACAACTAAGTCTATCTAAGTCTCCTCTAGTATGTTGGCTATTTGCCTATCTTCCTAAAACTGTTGCCTTTACCCTCCCTACTTTGTTTTATATTGTAAGAACAGACCCTGAATTGCCAATTTCCCAAATTTCCATGTTATTTGGCTTCTCCCTAAGACAAACGTTCACAGTTGTCTTAGTCACTGTTCTGTTGCTATAAAGAAACACCGTGACCAAGGCAACTGATAAAAAGAAAGCATTTAATAGGGGGCTTGCTTACAGTTTCAGAGGTTTACTCCATTACATCATGTCAGGGAGCATGGCAGCAATCAGGCAGACAGTGGAGCAGTAGCTGAGAGCTAAATCCTGATCCATAGGCAGAGAACAAGAGACTGGGTTTAGCAAGAGCTTTTGAAATCTCAAAGCACACCTCCAGTGACATTTCCTCCAACAAGGCCACACTGCCTAATCCTTCTAATCTTATCAAAGAGTTCCACTCCCTGGTCACTAAGCATTTAAATATATGAGCCTCTGGAGCCATTCTTATTCAAACCACCACAATGATCCATTAGAATATGGGAAGATATAAGAAGCACAGTGTTTCTCACTCCATTTCTGTCATTTAGGAGTGCCCCTTGTATAGACTCCAGTTATCAACAGATAGCTGTGTGTCTATCCCTCTTCCCTTTAGACCCCTTCCAGAGTCTAGCTGTTGTCAATGGCCCTTCATGGGGTGGGCAGTAGCTTCTTGGCACTGCCCGTCTTGGGGTTGCCCCACTCTTGTGTGTTTTGCTGGTCCTTTCATCACCTAAGTAACCAATATTAAACACCTCCTTTCAGAAAAACCTGTGAATGTTTCTGTTTCCTTGGCTCCCTGACTTACATCTGACTAACCCTTCTCAGACTTCTTATATTTGGCAAAAATATCTTCTAGAATCCAGGAGTTGTTAATTTCCAGTGTGGCCTCCACCTTTCCTGCCTCTCTGTTTTCTCTCTGTCAGTATTTCAATGGAGAAAGTATAGGAGCACAAATAAGATGCCATTAGCTAGCAACTAGCACAATATAGTTTGTCCCTGGCTATATAAACAAGTGTAATTTAGTCATATCCTGAGGCCATTATTCTTTGAAGGTCCATCCTCAATTACAAGGTGAAAATCATTCAGAAAGCAAACTTGAAGAGTCAGTTTATATGAAAGCTAATTTTATGTAATGTTTCTTTGAGACTCTGGACATGTTGTTATAAAAAATTAGTGGCAGAAAGGGCAAAAAAATTTTAGGGATATGATAATAAGAATTTGCTATATTTTTGGCCATTGGTGACATAATAGACTTAATTTGGTATGTTCATTCTGGAGACAGTTGACATGGTATCCACAGAGTTCAGAAATCCCCATGACACTTGACACCAGTTACAAATATGAGGCTCCCAAGACCATTCATGTGTTCAATAATTTGTTTGAAGGCCTCAATGTACTCACTGGAAGCTACTTGACTTCCAGTTGACTACAGATTCACATCAGCAAAGATAAAGTCTAGGAAGTTCCAAGTGGGAAGTTGCTAGGTTTTCTCAGCTAGTAGAATCACAAACTGTGTTAATTAATTTGAATTTATTTTTAGTTTATGTGTATGAGTGTATGTGCACGGATGTGCCTGGTGCCCACAGAAGCCAGAAGTGGGCATTGCATCCCGATGAACTGCAGTTACAGTGGTTGTAAACCACTCTTTCTGTAACTGAGCAGGTAACTGAGGTGCTGGGACTCAAACCTGCGTTTTCTGTAAGAGCAGCCAGTGTTCTTAACTATTGTGCAGTCTATTCAGCCCAGCAGTGTTAATTTTTACTGACAATATTGTGTAATTATATACACAGACTATTGCTGAATATTTAATGAGGGAAATTCATCTGATTCTTAAGTCTGTAGTTTTATTGCAATTCAGTCACATAGACATGGTTTGATCTTTGGATTCCAGCCTTTCTTGTGACCAAGCTGATACTTCATAGCCCAAAGTCTCTACCATAAGTCACATTATTAGACTATCCACTATGCTTCAAGGCTTCAAGTAAACAAAACCATTGTCTAGCAGGAAATTCCAAAGGTTTAAAAATAACCTTTGAGGGATGGTGGTGTCAAGGTAGATCTCCCGCCTTGGGTGAGTCTAACTTTTTAATTCACAGTGCCCAAAAATCCAAATCTAAGCAGGAGTTTAGAGATTTTGTAGGAATCACAGGAATGTCTTGAGTTTCAGTTAGCAATAAGTAATGAGTAAGTAAAGAAATAAAGAAATAAGTCAGTGGACTGGACAGCATGAGCAAAGGGACAGCGGGTGCCCTATAATTGATACAAGCATCCAACATTGTATAGTTAATTCTCCAGTGTGGCTATAGCTGCTGATCACTGAGTGGTTGCTGATTAGAATCTCTTCTTCAACACTTGTGGGCTGCTTTTTATTTTGTCTTTTCAGAAAGGTAAGATAAACACTGGAAAAAATGAAGTAGATTAGATGATTCAACTGTGGACTCATAAAAATTACTGGAAGAATAAATTACAGCTAAGTGCTTGATATGTACTTGAATTTTATACTGATTACAAAGAAATTGCAGAAAATGCTGTCCCACATATAATACAGAAAAAAGTGCCAAACAATTTAATTTAGAGCTTGTTACCCCCGTCGTGGCAGAGTCATTTCTGTAAACATTGACAGAAACACCATGGTGGTAAAGCATCGCTATTTGCCAAGGTTGAACACAATAAATGGTCCTGATTTGGGTACATGCTCCAGATCTCTATTTATCCTTAACTGTATCTCTTCATAATGTATGGCTAGAGGTGTCTAAAAGTACAATATGTAGTCAATGTTACTTTCCAAAAGCAAAATGATATAAACATTGATTTAAAAGAATTTAATTGAGGTTCAAAACTCACACAAAGCCCTTGATTTAGATTTGATTTCTCTGTGCCATGTATATTCCCTTTCACAAGATAAGCACAATACAATGACAAAGTAGAAGACCCCTGATGTTGTGTGACTTGGTGAAGGGATAAAGAAATATAACATTCACCATCCCCAGTATTCATATCTATTTGAACTCACTTTGTTCTTTCATTATCTATCCTCTGCAATTTCCCTTGTCAGCAATATTCTGTCTGTCTGATGACACAATTTTGTCAATAAAAAGTGATACTGATAAGCTGGAGAGATGGCTCAGTTGTTAAACACACTAGCTCCTGTTTCAAAGAACATGAGTTCAAGTCCCAGCACCCACATGGCAGCTCAGAGCCATTTGTAACTCCAGCTCCAGGAGATAGACACATATAATACATTATATGTACAAGGCTGTCAGGACATTAATTGAGCCAGAGTGTAGGGGGACTCTGTGCCTCAATTCTGCATCTGATATGCTCTCTTGGACTCTCCTTCTACCACAGCAGTGAGAGAAAGACTTGGTAGTCACAGAAGATGTGAGCTGCTGGAACAGATAATTTTTGAATTCACAAAGTCTTAATAACATTTAATGTGATTCCCTCTGACATTGTAGCATAGTCTAATAGAGCAGGAGAGACATTTTCTTCACACGGCTATTAAATGGAGCCAGGTTACTTCCACATTTTAATGTTTTATTATAATTTCATCATATTTAATATGTGGCCTGCAAGAGTTCTACAAGAAGAAAAGAGAGCAAAATAGGTAGAGAGTTTTCTCATCAGACCTGAAGCTGTTTCACATTGTTTCTACATATTCTTCATTGGTCACAGAAGCATTCTAACTAATCAGGGCTGGGCCTGTCATTTAACTGTATAGAAGGAAGAAATAAGGTGGGCATACTAGCTAGTTTTTGTCAACTTGATACAAGCTAAAATCACTGAGAGGAGGAATCCTCAGTTGAGGAAATGCCTCAATAAAACTATAGACAGGCCTATAGAGCATTTTCTTAATTAGTGATTGATGTGGGAGGGCCCAGTCCATTGTGGTTGGTGCTCTCCCTTGGTTCCTGGTCCTGGGTTCTATTAGAAAGCAGGCTGAGCAAACCATGGGGAGCAAGCCAGTAAGCAGCACCCCTCCATGGCCTCTGCATCAGCTCCTGCCTCTGGGTTCCTGCCCTGTTTGAGTTCCTATCCTGACTTCCTCCAATGATGAACAATGATATGGAAATGTAAGCCAAATTAACCCTTTTCTCTCCAAGTTGCTTTGGTCATGGTATTTCACCACAACAGTAACACTATGACAGTGGATGAACATAGAGCAAAGGCTTCATTGCTCTAGTACTTTCTAGTTCTTTTTCTTGGGATCATTATTGTACAGATTCTCATAATCAAAACTTACTCCTTATGGCCTGGCTCTGAAATTGCCCCATGGATTCAAGTGTTGAAAGCTTGGCCCCAAATGAGGCTGTGAGTGGTTATTGGATCATGAAACCTTTGTTCCCCTGAGTGGATTCATCTATTTGTGGATTCATAGACTAATAGGATATTGGGAGGTGGTAGAAAGTTTGAGAGGTAGGAACTGGTTAGAGGGACTAAGTTATTGAAGGTATTTGTCAGAAGGAGACACATTGTCCCTGGATCCTTTCTACCTCTCTGTTTTCTGCTCACCATGTAATGAGCAATTTATCTCTACCACAAGTTCTCTGACATGTAGCCCTATCTCATCATTAACCTAAAAGTCATGGAGCCAAGTGACTATGCTCTGAAACTTCTCACATTGGGAGACCAAATAAATTTCTCCTCTTTTAAGTTAATTTTCTCAATTATTTTGTCACAGAAGTGGATAGCTTGCTAACACACTGTGATTAGTTAATATTTCCAACGTGTCAGGTTCCAGAATCACTTTGGAGGCAAGCTTCTGGGCATACATTTGAAGGGTTATTTAGATTATATTAGTCTCTGGGAATGTCTGAGATGGATTATCTCAATTGGATTAATTGAGGTGGGGCATTTCATCATAAAAGAAGGTTTGATCTTCCCTTAGATCCTGGGCTGCATAAAAAGGAGGAAGCTAGCTGAGCACAGCATTCCTTGTTTTCTACTTCCCAACTGTGAGTGGAATGGGACTCAATCTCCTACTGCCAGATCTTCCTACCGTGATGACCTAGATCTGAGCTGTGAGCCAAAATAAATACTTTCTCCCTTAAATTGTTTTTGTCAAGATATTCCCTAACAGTGGCAGAAAAAGTAACTAAGATACACATTTGCTTTAGCACTGAACAATTGTGGTTCCCTCTACATATCATTAGGTAGTCTGGCTGATCTGCCACACATGAAAACACAGAAAAGTGAAGCATGTAGACATTTGGCTGATGTCCTCAACTTGTATCTCAGATAATAGGCAGCATCAAAGTCAAAAGTCCAAGTAAGGAAGCCTTCTAGGTGACTTTACCCCCATCCACCATCTGACTATAACCAAATCAATGATGGTATTTTAACAGTGATTTTTCTGAATACGGTTACTATGTGTTTTTGCAATACATTGCTTAACATTTAAAAATCAATGTGCAGCAATTATAGATAGCTTTAAGAGACTGGCAAGGCAAAAAGGAAACAGAATATCCTGAACATCAAGTATTCTGAGCCTTACCAGAAATGAGCCTAATAAGGACAAAATTTGGAAGTATACAAAGCCTTGCATCTTTTTGAATTCTAAAATTTCAAGACAAAAGCTAGAAGAGTGGACCTTATAAGTCTACCCCTGGGAATCTGTGTAGTACTCGAGAAATGTGAGAGGCTGAATGAAGAGTCATCTCCAGAAAGGATGCTAACATCAGCCTGTCAATGGTTTTCATAGCTGAGGTTTGAAAGCAAGGGGTAACAGCTGTTCTCATGCAAAATCTAAAGCAATTTGGTTTGTACAGTAAAGTACCTTTGCAAACTTTAATGAAGCAATCACCACGCACAAAGGAGTCAAGATTGTTTTGTTAGTGTTGCTCTTTATGCTTCTTAATTCCTGAGAACCATGTTGATGAGAGCATCCCACATGTAGTACATTATTTCTTATCTTTATCAGTGAGAGAAGAGTAGTTGGTTAAAATGAGGTTTGCAAATTCTTTGATAGTCTTTTCATTAAGAGGCACAATCAAATAGCTTTCCCTGTGCTGTGGTACAGCCCTACCATCCTGTTTTAAACAGGATGCTAAGTGGTTTCTGAGAGTAGACCAGAAAAACCTTCACTTGACTCTACTTTGGGGAACTCTGCTCTTGGAATCTAGATTTGTGCTGTTAGAAAGCTCCAGTCATGCATCAAAGTCACATACAAGCACTTGGCTGATGTCCCCAACTGACATTTCAGCTAATTAGTAGTAGTCAGTCATTATAAGCCTAAGTAAGGATGCTTTTCAGATTCCTTTAGTCCAGCCACCATTTGACTGTAACTGCAAAAGATATCTCAACTGAAATCCACCTAACTGAGCCCCATCAGTCCTCAGAAAGATGATGATGATAATGATGATAGTGATAGTAATAATAATAATGTTAATAATAATAATAATAATAATAATAATAATAATAAGTAGTAGTAGTAGTAGTAGTAATAGCAGTAGTAGTGGTGATGGTGGTCTGGTGAGATATTTTTGCTTTAACTACACTTAGAATGGTTTATTTTACAGTTGTAGATACCAGAATGAGAGAGAATGCCATAGAAAAATGATTCTCAGCTTCCTCACATTTCTCCATGTACCAAAGGACTTTGAGTGGCTAGTAATTTGTGTACATAGGAGCTGGGAAACAGAGTACAAATGTATTTCAGACTGTCTGGGCCCTGAAGTCC
This sequence comes from Peromyscus melanophrys, assembly GCA_902168415.1. NCBI lineage: Eukaryota > Metazoa > Chordata > Mammalia > Rodentia > Cricetidae > Peromyscus > Peromyscus melanophrys. The sequence goes on along the minus strand of CABHPR010124685.1, from coordinate 4,227 downwards.
AGCTCTGCCACCAGTGGCAGAGAGAGTTTCTCTGTGTGATTTTCAAAAATGTCACCCTAAAGAAAAGGATGTTTGAACTGCAAAGTGTGTGTTCTCTAGGACATATGTAAAATGTGAACAAATCAAAGAATCTTTAGAAAAGCTTGACATTTTAATTCATCTGTAATAAGCTAGCTATTTAAAAGTATGTGTGAATACTAGAAAAACAGGTTCTAGAGGCTGCACTTCCTTTACTCCCATCCGAAAAGGGACGGCTGCCCTTAAGCCATTTATTCTCTCTGAATGTTTCTTTATTGGCTGACAAATATTGGTTACATACCAACCTCACAGGGTTCCTTTAAAGAGCAATTGAGATAGCAATATGATTCATCGAGGCCAAGGTTTGGAAATGCCAACTAAACATTAGACAAATAGATTATGTAAGATGTCACTTCTATCAGATGTTCACAAAGGATATCTAATAGGCTGTACTTGGTAATGATTCAGCAGTATTCATGTGATTAATTTTCTTTCCTCTTGAGACTGGATACTAATGCCGTGACCTTGAGAAAGCACCTACTGCATTTCCTTATGTGTAAAGGGGAAATGACAAAGGTTTTACCAAATAAAAGCACTTTAGACATAAGAAGTTCTACTAGGTTTAACTGAGCACACGTTGCAAACACGTGGCGCATTGAACCAGGACAGGTTCAAGAACAGCTCCTCTCACCACATGTGCAGATTATATTTATAGTCAGAAAAAAGGAAGTTATGAGAAGAACATGAAATGAGATGGAGAGCAGCTAATTGGTGATAGTCCCTTACAGTTTTTGTGAATGTGATCTAAACAATTGACCATTTGCAATTGTCTGAGGAGACACGTAGGGCCGTGCCTGCTTCTTGTTCAAGAATAACAGTTTGGTTGCAGTTCACTATGTCTGGACCACTTTAGGCATAATTTAATATACACAGAAGCATCTTTAAGCCAAACTTAACACTATTAACCAGTATGAATTATTATTATTAACCAGTATGGGCATTAAATGAACTATATAGCAACAAAAGTCATCTGAAAGTTAGAAGCAGGCAGGTTGTTATCTTTTCATAGGACTATTATTTTCATTCTTAGTTCATTACATTTTTCGTGGTAGGCACTACAAACTAATCCCACAGCTTTATGCATGATATGTAAGCAATCCACCAGGGAGTTACATACTTTAGCTCTTCTGTAAATTTTTAATAAGATTAATAATCCAAAACAGACAGGCCTTTTCAAGTTTATTTATTTTATTGGGGGATCGGTTATTTTGCTAAATGGTGACACTGTCAAATTGCCTTCTAAATATTTATCCTTATAACCATAGACCAGAGATGCTCCCAACTTTGGCCAGAAAAATCTTTGATTTTGCAGTGGGTAGCAGTCAATGGTGGATTAATCTGACCAAAGTACTGATAATAAGAGTCTTAAATGGGACATCCACATTAGCCTTACCACCACCAAGGCTCAGAAGAGAAAGTAGGAAAACCTAAGAACCAGATGATGGAGAGGATTGCTGTGAAGTTCCGTCTTCTAGACATGACATAGTTAACACAGTCATGAATTCACAGCAGCTGTACTCACCTGCACAAAACCTATATAAAACCAAACCAGTCAAGATTCCTTCATAGATGCGGTAGGCTATTGTAGTGGGTAGCCATTCCAGCTTTGGTCTGGAAGTTCCAACCCCCATTGAGGCTTCCGTAACTATCACGCCTACAAGGCGGGGCCAAGGGAGGGCTGAAGACCTGAGATCTGGATGCGCGGCACTCTCTTGTTTCCTGGACCGGGACGCGAGAGGTAGACCGAGGAAAGTTCTCCAGAGAACACCGCTGGACTGCGCTGCGTCTCTTCCAGAACCCATCATCTACCTATCCCTTCATTTGTGAGTTACGCCTTTAAATAAATCTCCTTTTAACTACGTGGAGTGGCCTTAGTAATTTCACCAATAGACTATCTTGAGTCTCCAGCCCTTCCTAAGAAGAGGACGTTGTAATTCTTATCATCTTTGCCCCAAACCTGAGTGTACCAAGTTTGTAAAATAAAAACAAACAAACAAACAAACAAAAACCACTACTATAGCTTCAATCACATATTGACCCTCACACATTGATACTGGGAGATTTCAATACCCTACTCTCATCAATAGACAAGTCATCCAGACAAAAACTAAACAAAGAAATGCTAGAACTTACTGAAGTTGCAAACCAAATGTACCTAGCAAATATTTATAGAACAGTTCACCAAAATGTAAAAGAATATAACTACTTCTCAGCACCTCACAGAACTTTCTCCAAAACTGACCACATACTCACAAAGCAAGTCTTAACAGATACAAGAAAATTGAAATAATTCCCTGTATCCTATCTGACCACCATGGATTAAAGTTGGATAGCAATAACAACAGAAAGCTTACAAACACATTGAAAATGAACAACTACAGAAATTAAGAAAGATATCAAAAACATTCCAGAATTAAATGAAAATGAATACACAACAAACTCAAACTTATGGGATATAATGAAGGCTGTTTTAAGGGGAAAATTCATATCACTAAGCGCCTACATTCAAAAATTGGAAAGATCACATACTAAAAACAGCACACCTGAAATGTCTAGAGCTAAAAGAATAAATCATACCAAAAAAGGAATAGAGAGAAGAAATAATTAATAAAATAGAAACAAACAAAACAGTACAAAAAATCAATGAAACAAAGAGTTGGTTCCTTGAGAAAATAAGATTGACAAACCCTTATCCACTTATCTTAACTAAAAGACAGAGAAAGAATACTCAAAATAACAAAATCAGAAATGAAAAGAGGATCATAACAACGGACACTGAGGAAATCCAGACAATCATAAGGACATACTATAAAAACCTGTACTCCACCAAACTGAAAATCTAAAGGAAATGGATAATTTTTTCAATACATACTACTTACCAAAGTTAAAATCAAGACCAGATAAGCATTTTAAACAGACATATAACCCCTAGATAAATAGAAGCAGGAATTAAAAGTCTCCCAAGCAAAAAAAAAAAATGCCCAGAGTCAGATGGTTTTAACACAGAATTCTAACAGCTTTTCAATTTATTCCACAAAATAGAAACAGAAGGAAGATTGCCCAGTTCATTTTACAATGCCACAGTCACCCTGATACCCAAACCATATAAAGACACAACAAAAAATAATTACAGACACATTAACACATTTTCCTTATGAATATAGATGCAAAAACACTCAATACTTACAAACCAAATCCAAGAATATATCAAAAAGATCATCCACCATGATCAAGTAGACTTGGAAATGCAGGGATGGTTCAACATATGAAAATCAGTAAATGTAATCCATGATATAAACAAACTGAAAGATAAAGAGCACATGATCATCTCATTAGATGCAGAAAAGGCATTTGACAAAATTCAACACTCCTTCATGATAAACGTCCTGGAAAGATTAGGGATACAAGGCGCATACCTAAACGTAATAAAGGCAGATTACAGCAAGCCAATGCCTAGCATCTACTTAAGTGGAAAGAAGCTCAAAGCAATTCCTCTAAAATCATGAACAAGTCAAGGTTGTCCACTTTCTCCATACCTATTCAATATAGTACTTGAAGTCTTAGCCAGAGGAATAAGGCAAGTAAAAGGAGATAAGGGGGATATAAATAGAAAGGGAACAAAGTATCTTTATTTACAGATGGTATGATAGTATCCATGAGTGACCCAGAAAATTGCTTCAGGAAAATACTACTGCAGATAAACACTTTCCAAAAAGCAACAGGATACAAATTTGACTTGTAAAAATCAGTAGCCTTCTTATATTTAAACAACAAACCGACTGAGAAAGAAATCAGGAAAACAACACTTTTCACAATAGCTTCAAATAATATAAAATATCTTGGGGTAACTGTAACCAAGCACATGAAAAACTTGTATGATAAAAACTCCAAGATTTTGAAGAAAATATCAGAAGATGGAAAGATCTCCCTGGATCAGTAAGGCTAACATAGTAAAAATGTCCATTCTACTCAAAGCAATCTACATATTCAATTCAAACCCCATCAAAATTCCAACACTTTTTCACAGACCTTGAAAGGACAATTCTCAACTTTATATGAAAAAATAAACAACCCAGGATAGCAAAAACAATCCTGAACAATAAAAGGTTTCACTATCTCCATTTTCAAATTGCACTACAGAGCTATAGT
>CABHPR010124684.1:0-18445 GCA_902168415.1 Peromyscus melanophrys | reverse complement strand
ATGGCCACATATGTCCACATAAAACCTTAAGAAAGCTTTAAAAAAGGTTCCAAACACACAAAAACTGACCCAAACATGACATCCTAGTCTCACAGTCTCATGTCAGCCTCAGTTCAGAGACACATTGCCTGCAGGATGGAGCCAGCTGCCAGCCACCATGCTCTAGCACCATGCATTGAGCTGAGCCATGCCAGCAGCTAACATAGCAATTTAAGATTCATCTGATGTTATCAAAGAACCCTACTGCTGCTCAATAAAGACAGATCCAGATGAAGGAAACCTCTAAACGATCACAGTGTGTTTAAAAATGTACATAGGCTTGAGAAGGAAAGAAGAAAGGGTATAGACAGTGATAGAAAAAAATTTAAAAATAATAAGTAAAGCTCAAGAAACAGTAAAGTAATATAAAAGAAAAAAGTCACAAAAAGATGGAAAATACACGGGGAGTCTGGATCCTGTATGCTATTGTGTTGTCTTTAAATTTTTTGATTACTGATCAATAGCTGCTAAGAGACATTGGATTGTGAAGGCTACTGGATTAAACCAGACTATATATTTTAAAAATGTCTTGACATCAAAATGGAAATCAAAAGATGTATTGCTTTGGGGAAGAGGTTATACTTTTGTTTCCACAGAAAACGAAAGGGTTCGTTCAAGGTTAGAGATGATCAGGTATAATCAAGGAAGACCTGAAAATCCTGGCTACAGACATAAAGAAATAAACCTAGAAAAACTATAAGACATGTAACATATATTTTACCTACTCAAACATAAAACAAAAAAAATCATCTTTGGCTCACTTGTGTACAACACACAGTCTATACTTACATTAGTACAGATATGTATATTACCTTTAAAAGTTTATGTATTTTCAGAGCAAGGGGATGAGACATCAATGAAAATGAGTGGCCTAGGTGATCCAGCATCTCATAGCACCTCTGTTGGAGTTTCCTCAGAGTTCTGCATCCAGAACAGCTTCAAGACTACTGGCTGAGATGGTCCAGCCTCACAGACTTAACCATTATCCTGATTTTCTCAAGGTTCCCCCAAAGGTTCCAGCACCCCCAGACAACAGAAAGCAGCCTAGAGAAAACAATGCCCACATTCCCAAAAGACCAGTTATGAATGTTTGTTGTCATTTGAGGGGGAGGGTTGGTTACAAGTTGTTACTGGTCATGGTCAGGGAAAAAACTAAACAAAGGAGTTAAATTCAAAGTTCTCTTTCTAAAGAAAAACAAAGGGAATATAGAAATGATGAGATAAAGGGTAGATTATTGGATCTACTTTAATCTAAAAGGAAACTACTAATCTCAAAATATTTTACATTGGTATGGATTTTGGTTTATTGACACAAACTTAGAGTTATTTTTGTTATACTATATGTATATTTCTACTCTTGTTTGGGGTATTGTACTTATGCAACTCACTTAAAAATATAATGTATAATTAAGAAATACACGTTAGTAGTTAGTCTTCTATAATAACCAAACTTGTAGTCATATGCTTTCAAGGTTAAACAGATATATTTAGATAAATAGTTGGTCTTCAAACATTTCAAAGACCTATAGAATATGGAATTTAAACTGTTTTAATAACATAAGGCTTTTCTTCACAGTGAGGCATTTATCCTCTTGGCAATACCAATTTAACTGAGAAAAGATGATGGGCATTGAAGAAACTCCATATGGCATTTGCTTTTTTTGTTGTTGTTGGAAAAGCTAGCCACTGGGCAAAGAAACTGCCCTTGCCTCAATTGCTGACTGTATACTGTCCAAACTGGACCAGCAGGACTCAAAAGAAAGTGACTGCCAAACTTTGCCAAGACAAGGTAGGACAGTCCTGCAAAATTCCCTGCTTCTCAGAAATGTGTGTTAGATACACTAGGCCTATAGGCCAAAGATTGATTCCCCAATGTTATAGAAGAATATTGGATGATTCTGTAGGCATCTAGATGTCCCTGTTGTTGGGTAACATTTCACCCTTCTGGGGTCTTTTATGAAGCTAAAGACTAAATAATTAGACTTAAAGTTTCCCTTAGTTATGATAAAAGATAAATTAGATATAAAACTTTAGACTCACAAAGATAAGATAGATAATATTTTCTCTAGTTTTGTCAAATACAAATGGACTGGATATTATAACTGTAATTCTTACTTGATAACTGTTTTTGTTATATATAACAAAACCTTCCTTTTTAATTAGACAAAAAGGGGAAAATCCTTTTGTACACTGCGAATATGTATTACTCTCATTGGAGATGAACATGCCATGCTGAAAAAGATATATGGTAGAGTGTAGATAAGAAACATGGGTTAATTTAAGCTTAAAGAGCTGATTAGTAATAAGCCTAAGCTATCAGCCAAGCATTTATAATTAATAATAAGTCTCTGTGTGGTTATTGGGGAGCTGGTGGTCCCCATGAAAAACTGTGCCTACAGAGAAGTAAATTAAGAGAGAGGGAGTTAGTAGAATATAAGAAAGGTTTAAGTCTACTTTTTAAAGATATAATAGCGCTTTGAAATTTGTCTCAATAAATTGAGTCTGAAATATTTGAAAATCTTTAGTGTCAAAGTCTTGAAACAGACACCAATAGGTTCAGCAATGTCTACAAGGGTCTAGACAGGGGTCTGGGAAGGATGGCTAAGGCTAGAGCTGGTGATCTTGACATCTGCAATATCTCCCACCCCATTGGAATGATCAGTAAATAGATTTCACATGGAAAGCTGGTCCTCATTCTTCCACATTCTGGGTCACCCCTGATCTAAATCATTCTGTGGCTCCCCATTACCATCACCATAAAGCTCACTTCTTTAGCCTGCTGTCCATAGCCTATTCACTCTGCTCCAGCCACCCTGGCAGGGGTTTACTTTGGCTTTTTGTATGTTATACACCAGCTGAAATATCCTCTCTCTATGCCAGCCTCTTCCAATATGTCCTTCAAAACTTATTCCTTTACCTCTTTTCTATGCAGATTTCACTGTTCTGCAGGAATAACTGTTTCTCTTAAACTCCTCAAACATAGGGTCCCTCTTTCACTCAGTCCTGACCTCATCCTACCCAGCCTGCCTTGGTGCTCAGCACATGTAGAGTTCTCAAGAATTTGGTCTCTGTGCATAGAAGACCAGAAAGCTTTACCAGACATCTAATGTGGACAAAGCACTGAATGTTGGGGGACAGACTGAGGACATAGCTCTGTCCTGGAAAGTCAGTTATGTGTCACTGAAGGCAGGACTGGCCAACCACAGGTAATGGCAAATCACACAATAGCAGATTTCAGAAAGAGCACCAGAGGGCAGCACAGGCATGAATTTGGGTCTGCATTTCCCACTTTACTGAAGGAGACTAGGACAACAGGGCCCCAAGTCACTGACTCTCCTCTTGGGTCAGATTCTTCTTGGAAGGACCTCATGGTGGGTTTGGAATGAGGAAGACAGGGGATGCTTGCATCCTCCATGTTCCCCTAGAAGATCCAGGTCCCCAGCTGAGTCCCAGTTTGCTAGAACTGGGAAGGGTCTTTCTCTGGGAGGCAGTGGGACTGTTGGTCCTTGGAGCCCTGAAAGTTACGCTGCTAGCCTTTATCTCTGCAACTCTCTGAATGTGAGCCTGGAGGTCAGGATAAATGGGCAACTGAACATGCAGCCCAGCTCCCAGGAACATCATTCCTGGGACTGTAGCCTGGAAACTTTACTAATACATTCCAGAGCTTCTGTGTCTAGGTTTCTATCCCCACATCTCATCCAGGGGCTCCTGTAGTTCCATGGCTCCACAAGTACCTGGGTCATGGGCCTCTCATCCTAACACACTCAGAGCAGGAGTGCCGGGGACTGCAGCTGCCACGGTGACCACCACCTTCTGGCTCAAGTTGTGCAATAGCCTAGGTGTTGAGGTGACTAGGGGACAGAGCAGCAATGATGACACTGTACAGGGACTCCTCAGGGATGTGGGTGAACCTGAACCTGCTTGGGCCCCAGAGCCAGTGCTAGGCTGAGCCACAGTGTCTGCAAAAGCTCCATTGTGGTTGCTATCAAAGCCAATCACCCCATGTGGGCTCTCAGGCCTGAATCAGGGCATGGCGACAGCCTCAGGGAGGAGCTGTCTAGGGGAGTGGACCTTTTTCAATATGTAAAATCAAATCCATCTTGAAAAAGGAAGCTTCTGTGCTCATTTATGGAACGTAATAAAGAGACAGGCAACCGCGGTCCCTGTATTTTGGTGTGAGGCTTTGATAAAAAAAAACTTTCTTATTCTGATCTGTATTTCAGTCTAAATCAAATCAAGGTATGAGGGGCTTCAAAAAGGTCTCTGAGAGATTGTGGGGCAATAATGATAAGACAGAGGGAGAGAGCTGTCCCAGATAGACAGAGACACGGGAACAATTCACCAGGGGCAGCAATGGCTAGGGACACTATGGATGAATAAACTTTTGTGCATGTAAATGCTGAAACAAGGATGCATATGAAGCAAAACATTGCTAAGCCTTAGCATTTCACAACTTTACTACCCTCACATCCAGTATGAAGCAAAGGACCAACAGTGGATGCTTGATCTTACCCGAGACTGGCATGTGGCGTGCTCAGAGGAGACAGTAAAAGCACCCCAAGACTTCAGTGTGGACACTAAAGCAGATTCGTGCTTGTCTCTCACTATGCCAAATGCTATGACACTAGGTGGAACAAGCCACATCTAACATCTGACTTTCACTGTGACAATTCTATTTCCTCAAATACAGAAAAAGGGCTGGGAAAATCTGACATTCATCACTATCTACAGTAAGTCACATACCAAAGCCTAATATCATTGCTGAAAGTTAATAAGTTCTGTTAACTCTACAGGCTAATCCTACACACACACACACACACACACACACACACACACACACACACACACACACACACGGAAGAGTCTTTGCAGCAATTCAAACACATTGGGCCACATCCATTAAAAAGGGGTCTGCTTATCACCTCATCAGCTGAATCTTCTGGTTCAAACAAAATGACTAGAAGATTACCAATAAAGCAGTTTTCATCACTTGTGGTGGCTGGAATCACTAGTAGAGAAATATTTCAGATTGTCCCTAATCTAGAATCTATACAAGGATTAGGGAAATATGTTCACCAGTGTCATACTTTCCCTGCCCTCCAATTCTGTAAGTGAGGCCAGAATGGGACGCCTATGCCATTATCTTCCTGCATCAGCCACCTCCAGAACTTCCTCCAGAACTTCCTGCTGCTGACTCTGACTTCCGTTCCTCTCTGACTCTTGATTTTGCAGTTTATTTCTCATTAATCGTGCCTATCTCATTTCTCTGTGCTGTCTTGAAACTGCCATATTATTCTCCAACAAAAAACCCTGGGAGAAACATTTAAAAAAAAAAAGACTCCTTTTACTCTGAGAAATAGATGGATCCTTTACTAAGTTAGAAGCAGCACTTGCCATGTACCTGGGATCATAGTGTGCTTCATGGTTGGTGGGTGGGGTTATGACAACTGAGAAGCTGAATGGCTGTTTGGTTCATTGGGTTATCTAATATAATTGGGAAATATTTAATTCTCACATCAATTCCCTGCATTTTCTGATCTGTTTAGAGGTGATGAAGATGAGAGGTGACCTCACTTGTCCAACTCCCTTTACTTTCAGGTGAGAGAGGGGATTGTAGCCATCAATGGAGCCTGTCCAGATTGCACTGGTCCCCAGATGGACTGGAAGGGACATGTCCCTGGCAGGTCTGAGACTCCAAAACATCAAGTGTGACCCAATAGTTCCCCTAACCAGCTCTTATTGGGTACATTCTTATATGCTACTACCCACCTGATGGGTCTTTCTTCTTACCTTGGAGTGTGGTGATATTTTGTTTGTGCTCTAACAAATAAAGCTTGCCTGGAGATCAGAGTGAGGAGCTAGACACTAGTTAACCATAGTGGCCAAGCAGTGACTGCACATACCTTTAATCCCAGCACTTGGGGGTCTCATGCCTTTGATCCCTGTACTTGGGAGGCACATGCCTTTAATCCCAGCACTAGGGAGGTGGAGAAAGGAAGTGATATGGCTGGGCAGAGAGAGGACTATAAGACCGGAGGAGACGAGAGCTCACCCCTTTTTCAGTCTGAGTCATTGTGGAGGTAAGAGATAACTTTGGCTAGCTCCTTCATTTCTCTGATCTTTCCGCATTTACCCCTATATCTGACTCTGGGTTTTTATTATTAAGACCAATTAGAATTCATGCTACATCTGGCATTCAACTTGTGGAACACAAATTCACGAAAAAGCCACTTGCCTGTGGCTTTGCAGCCACTGGCAGCCAGAGCTGCATGTGGGGGCTCCCACCAGAGTTACCACCTCATGGGCTAGGTTTTCCTTTCTTTTTTTCCCTAAGCCTCTGAGCAAGTTTGGGATTTTTCTGTTACAGCCTTTCTGCAGCAAACACCACACACAGGCATTCGGGCTCCAAATGCTGCAGGAGTTAGCCACTTTTGCATGTTCCCCCATGCCGACATGCTCTTTGGCTTCTTTTCTCCTGGTGGGTTGTGGGCTTCCCGGGACCCCTTCCCTTTGGCTAGTGTGCCAAACCTAGTTGCCTTGAAACCTGCTTAGGCTTCTACTGTTCTATGCAGCAGCAGTCAGCTTCACATTTCACCGTCCTCTGAATCATCATTGTTGGCAGATGTGGTGGGACAATTGGGAATTCTTAAAGGGAGGAATTAGTTAAAAGAGAGAGGTTTTTCCCACATTAAAAATGGGAAACACTATTACAATGGAAGGAGTTAGGTCTCTGTACGAGAATACACTGGACAGTTTAAAAATGGAACAATTAAATGAGAGGATAACTAATTTAGATGGGATTTATGTAATGACAATTATATACATTATCAGTTTTATCATTTTTGTTTTATCACTAAAAAGGTTGGTTAATATGAGTGCTAAGATACAAGTTTTAGAAAAACTTATTAAAACAGATCATGGAGATAGTCAGACCCAGACAGAAGAATTTAAAGGAGAACCAATCTCAGCTGCATTTTAAGTTTAGAGAGGAAACAGCCTACGGTTTTCAAACAACCAACTTTAATTTATCCAGTTACCTTATGGGAATTGCCAAATGATTGATATCCCCAAGACTGTGTAAGAGCTGAATGGACTCCTGTGGAAATTTTAGATTTAAGGCGATTCAAGGAAGTGATAGTCTCATATGGCATGCGTTCACCTTTTGTATCCATAGCTTTCCTTCTCCCCTGGAAACAAAAGCAAAAGCTCTTCCCCAACGTAGCACATATCCTGGTTTCCATTCTGAGGTCAGCACATCTTTAAAGTACACAGGCTAATTCAATTCAGTAGTTTTTTTCTATTATCCAATGTCTCTCTGCAGCTGTCGCTCCTTTCTCATTAGCATTGAGAAAATTCAGTTGTGATGGACACAGTCACAATCAAATTGTGTGGATATACAGATTGATACATCCTACTTAATCACACATTCCCACACCACTTAAGTGGACAGAGTCATTTTGTAGAGGTTACAGTGGATGGCTGTATTAGTCAGGGTTCTCTAGAGTCACAGACTTGTGGAATGACCCCCCCCACACACACACACATAAAGGAAATTTATTGGAATGACTTACAGGCTACCATCGAGTGGTTGCTCAGTCCCTTGAGGCTGGGTGTCTCAGCTGGTCTTCTGTATATGCTGGAATCCTGAAGCAGTAGGCTCCAATACCGGTGAAGAAACGAATGTGCTGACCAAGCGAAGGCAAGCAGGCAAGGATGAACCCTTTCTTCTTTCATTGTCCTTATATGGGCTTCCAGCAGAAGGCGTGGCCCACATTCAAGGTGTGTCTTCTGGTCTCCTGATCCAGATGAGAGATGTGTCTGTCTTCCTACCTCAAAGGTCCAGTCTAGAAGTGGATTCACCCACTTCAAACCATGCAGAAAATCTCTCACAGGTGTGCCCTCTATTTCTGGATTGTAGTTCATTCCAGACATAGTCAAGTTGACAACCAAGAATAGCCAGCACAATGGCCATAACGTTTTTATCTGGGGAATGCTCATTCATTTCCACCCCTGTCTGCCTAAAGAGTGAATAAATTAGGCTGAGGGAATTAATTTACATAAAATTGGTAGTGGTACAAAATTTTTTTGTTTTTATTTTTTGTCTAGAAAATTGTCCCTTATATCATACAGGGTATGCCAAAAAGATTTTCCATATACCACACTCACAGACATATTCACAGTCACCACAGGTAGGCTCACACACATAGATGCCCCTTTGTCCTCTGGATTAGGAAGGACCACACCACCACCATGTGTTGCTTCCTGAGACTGTAGGAATTGGTATAACTCTCCACTGGTTCAGCATTTTGCTTTTTTCCAACCTGTAGTTAGGCTTTGGGATTTGGTGGGCACCCTACATAAAAAGCAATCAAGAATGTCCAACCTTTTTCCAAACTTAGATTTCTTCTCAGCAAGTAAGTAGATGAGCAGACCTAGAGTTTGCTGTGCCCCTGAGTCCATTTACAATTAGACATGGGACAGCACTGTAAGGGCCACATCATGTCCCGCCCCATCTCTACGGATGTTTCCTTTACTCTGACAACATGTGAAAACTAGAAAATAGGAATCTGTAGAAAATCCATGCATGCTGGTTACATGGAAGATTTCTCAAGTTCGTTTTTTTTTTTTTTTTTTTTTTGGAACGTAGAAAAAAATTTGACATTTTAAAATTAATTTTTTTTGTGATACTGATATTAAACTTAGGGTCTTGGTCATGTTAGCCAATGCTTTGTAAATCTATCCCCAGCCATTTCTTTCTTTTGATTTTGAGGAAGGGCTTCATGAAGTTTCTCCTGGTAATTTTGAATATAGTCTGTAAGGCAGACAAATATAGAAATTGTGATCCTTTTGCTTTGGTTTCTCAAGCAACAGTCATCATGAGCCTGTGTCAGAGATGCCAGTACATCTCCCCCAAATCAGGAAAAAACCTGTCTTTGAGGAAAGCTTAAGTTCACTTCTTCCCTGCTTCTTCTTCTTCTTCCTCTTCCTCTTCTTATTGTTATTCTTCTCCTCCTCCCCTCCCCCTCCTCCCCTTTTCCCCCTCCCCCTCCCCCCCCTCCTCCTCCTTCTGGTTTTTTGAGACAGGGTTTCTCTGTGTAGCCCTGGCTGTCCTGGAACTTACTCTGTAGACCAGGCTGGCCTCAAACTCAGAGATCCTCCTGCCTCTGCCTCCCAAGTGTTGAGATTAAAGGTGTGCGCCACGACTGTCTGGCACTACCCTGCTTTTATAACTAGTGAACTCAATATGAATGTCACCTTGAGTCAGGTAACAAATTTTCTTTGATATTCCTTCACAAAGGAAATTGTATGTCTTGTATTCTGAACTATTCCTTAACACCATGTAATATATATATGTCACTGGGATTGGTTTAATAAAGAAGTTAACTGGCAAATAGCTGGACAGGATAAGGTTAGGTGGGAGAACCAGACTAAGGATGCTGGGAAGAAGAAGGGCAGAGTCAGAGGAGTCGCCAGCCAGATATGGGGAGGAAACAGGAGGTGCAAGATGAAAGAGGGGTAACATCACGTGGCAGAATGTAGATTAGTGTAAATGGGTTAGTTTAAGTTGTAAGAGTTAGCTAGTAACAAGTCTGAGCTATTGGCTGAGCATTTATAATTAATAAGTTTCTGTATGGTTATTTGGGAGTGACGGCCAAGACACAGAGAAACTTTGCCTACACTGTATAATATACATGTTCAGATTGACATACCTGAAATTGATTTAAAAAGTCAGAACCCAATAATACCACACATATATTTCAGAGAAAGATAATTTTTTTCTAAACAATAGGTTGAGTCTCTTCAAGTGGCTTGTCTCTTGGAAGCTTCTTCCTGAAGATATTCGGAGGACCTGGAAGAATGTAGGAAAACTGTTAGCACATTTGTGATAATGAATACTCATGGAGCTTTCTTGGTCTGGATGATGGGCAGTGTTAGATATGAGTATGCGATCAGTAAACTCAGACTGGTTCTTTGTCCAGGGAGGGAAGAAGAGAGGGGAAGGGAACAGGAGGGGAAATGAAAACAGAGCCTTAGCTTTCTCATTATATACATGAGAAATGTTGTATAAATCCAACATGATCCACGCGGATTTATCAAATTACAAATGGGTTCACAATGCAGTGTGCAAGGCAATGCCAGTGTCCTGTCCCTTTCTGACTATTCAAAGCACATTCAGCTCCCCATTTCTTCTTTTCCATGTTTTACCTTCATCATTTTACCAACATCATTTACCTTCCATGGGTCTTTATCTGGCACTGTTGTGTTTATCATTTATTCCATTGGATTTTGAAAAATGATTATGAAATAGACAGAATACTAATTATTTGCATCACTTATATGCACATTTTTATGACACTAAACCCAAAGCCCTCTGCGTAATCCACATCTCTCTAAACATCTACTTTTACCTCTGATATTTACATGATATTTGAAATTCTATCTAGAAAATTAAACAAGAACCATAGTAAAGGCATCCAAGACTGAGCAGAAGCAATCAGAGTGTCTCTACTTACAGAGGACTTGATAGTACACTACCCTAAAGATTCCCAAACGATCCTCATGAAAACTATCAGCACTAATGAACAAATCCTGCAAATTTCAAGATATATAGGGTCGAGAAAAAATTCAAATTTTCTATATGTATCAGTAAATACTAACACACAAAAATATCAAGAAAGTAACTATATTTACAATAATATGTGATGAGTCAATTGTTAGGTGTTTAAGGGTTTGGTTCTTGGAGGGATTTTTTTCTTAGTATTTATTTATTTTACTTTATGTGTATATATGTGTGCCTGAGTGACTAGATGCACATATGTATACCCTGTGCATGCAGGAGCCTGAGGAGACTCAGAATAGGTATTGGATGAACCTGGAATTGAAGTTATAAAAGGCTTTGAGCTACCATGTAGGTTCTGGGTCCTCCACTGAAGCAGTAAGTGCTGTTAACAGCTGACTCATCTCTCCAGCCCATGTTTGGTGTTTGTGTTCTTTCTCATATATAGACATGTTAACTCTGACTCTTTAGAGATGACTGTTTAATTGGAGTACCTATAGAAGGCAGGAAACTAGTGAGATACCATGGGAGGTGGATTTAAAGGAAGGGCAGAAAACAGGTGGTCTAAATAGGGGAAGTCAAATAATGGACTAGATAGGGCTATTAGAAAACAGGCCGTATAAAGATGGGAAGGCAGGGCCAAACAGAGATAACTAATACTAAAGAGTTTGAAATGTCATATGGAAACGTCCTATTGTGGGAGCTTTCTAAATCACATACTTATACATATACAAAAGGGGTTTGAATGGAGTTATCCTCTCATAGGCATGGGGAAAAAGGCCCCAGACACAATTGGCCATCAAATAAAAAGCCCACTGTCAGGTATGGATTATCTGTTTTTGAGTTGTTAGTCAGTAGCCTTCCATAGGCCTTCCCCCAAACATTATAGACTACTGCCATTGCTCTTGGTTACTCTCCAGAACTTGATAGTACCATGTTCCACATACCTGACTCACAGGATATGGAAACATAGGGTTCATACTAACCTGGAAGCTTTATCTCTATTGGCTAGCTTTCATAGTGCTAGAAGGCTCTATGCACAGTACTGGGGGGAGAAAGGTCATCATCAGTATTATCCAGATGTGAGACTTTCAAGTCACATTACCAAATGGCATGGCAATTTATGCCCACTCTTGCAATAGTGGCAAAAGTGTTAAGGCCGCAACCAGTTGCTTTCTGATTGGATTTAAAGCCAAGTCTGTAAATATGGACCCCATGCCTGGTACTATTAACTGGGCTAGAACCCATGGCTAGGTAGGTTCCAAGCTTCATGGAAGAAATTACTATTGCCATTCTGCTAAATACACATAGTAATAAACTGCCCATCTAACTAGTTACATTTTAACCCTTAAACTAATGAATCTCTCAGTCCTTATCAGAGAAGGTTCTTCTTGTAGTAGATAGTGACTCATAACTGGTCAAAATGGAGAGAATAAGGGATTGTGGAATGCTCAGCTCTAAATGGGACATCTATATCACACCCATCAATATCACTGGGGCTCAGGAATCATCATGAACAGGAGGAGGAAAGATAGCAAGAGCCAGATGTAGTGGATGCTGACTGTGAAACAGTATTTGACAGACAAAAACGTGCAATTGCATTCATGAACTCTCAGTGACTGTGATTATATTCACAAGATCTGTAAAAGATCAAGCCAGCCAAAATCCCAGCATGGATGGTGAGGCTCATGAAGTCCCACCCCTATCTGAGGAAGCATTGGTACTCCATGGCAACTGGGTTAGGAAGAGTGAATTTTCTTTAGGGATGTAGTCCCTGAATGGCTACCAATGCTCCAGCATGGTCCCACTCTCATGGACATTCAGACAACACTAAGTGACTCAGTAGGACTAAACTTAAAAAAAGAGTGAAAGAGCACATGAAGTTGTGCAGAAGATTTTTTTTGGAGGTGGTGATAGGGAAAGAATGGGGTTTGGGTTGGATCCAAACACATTATATGCATATATGAATATTAAGTACAATGTTTAATTAAAAAAAAGCAACCAAATTTCAACACAGGTTTGTGGTGGTATTGTGTTCCCCAAAATATTGTGTATGCTAATAAACTTATCTGGGGTCAGAGAACAGGACAGCCACAATGTTAAACATGAGGTTAGGCAGTGGTAGCATACGCCTTTAATCCTAGCATTCCAGAGACAGAAATCCCTCTGGATCTCTGTGAGTTCAATGCCACATGGGAAACAGCCAGGCGTGGTGACCCACGCCTTTAATCCCAGAAAGCACGCCTTCAATCCCAGGGAGTGGTGGTAGAAAGCAGAAAGGTATATAAGGCGTGAGGACCAGAAACTAGAGGCATTTGCCCTGGAGAGAGGCATTTGGCCTGGAGAAGCATTGGGCTGGTTAAGCATTCAGGCTTCTAGCAGCAGTTCAGCTGAGAGTCATTTGGATATGAGGATATAGAGGCTTCCAGTCTGAGGAAGCAAGACCAGCTGAGGATCCGGCAAGGTGAGATAGCTGTGGCTTATTCTGTCTCTCTGACTATCCAGCATTTCACCCCAATACCTGGCTCAGGTTTGATTTTATTAATAAGAACTTTTAAGATTCATGCTACACAGGTTGGGGAGGGGCTCACAATGTCCCATTCCTAGCTGAGGAGCTATTGACAAGTAAATGATGGCTGCTACTGGGAGAGGTAAAATACCAGTTTTCCTCAGGGATGAAAGCCCTGGTAGGCTGTCCGTGATCCAGTGGATACCCTTATACCCATGCATATGTTGGAATACTAAGTGGACTCAGTGGGTTTTTAAAAAGTGTGTGTAAAGTTAGGAGGGAAAGTATACTGGGGATATGGGAGGCGTTGGATGAGAGGCAGTGGGGGTATATTCGATCAAAACATGTTGTAGTTGTAAGGATTTGGTCCTTAATTACGTTATCAGCCTGTGACAGCATCCCAGCCTAAAAAGCAGGTGGGCCCTCTGTACCACCTTCTCTTTCCTTTCCGCTCCTTCCTTCCGTCTGTCCTCTCTCTCCCTCTCTCTCTCTTTCTACCCCCCTCTTTCCCAATAAAGCTCTAAAAAGGTAACCATGGCTGTGATTCTTCTGATCAGCACTCTCCTCCACCGGCATGGCCGCCGCCGCGGGCGGTGGCCAGCCACGAGCAGTGCGCCATTTAACCAATGTGACTCGGATATACTACCGAGGACCTGCTGTGACCGCTGCCACCTGCCACCTCCTCCCCTATCCAGTGAGACTGCGAGATCACGAGCGTGCACATCCCTCGCCTCCGCTGGATCTCTATACAGCTACCACTACTGATACCACCATGATTCTTCACCACAGTGAGTCTGCCATTCTCGCGGCTGTAGTCTGAGCTATATTCTTTGCGATGGACACCCCGGGGGTTGTCCTCGGGCTGTACTGGCAATGGCAGGCACATTTTCTCTCCTGATGAGGAAGTAAATGGTGTCTAGGGTTCAACAGTGGACCAACTGCAGTACAGCTGAGCCCTCACCTTCCCTTGACGAAGAGGAACTGTGACTTGAGCTGATTCATAGATCTCTCTCCACTCTTTGGGGACACCCAAGATTGTAGTCTGATCCCGGTTTGTAATTTTAATTTTTTATTTTTCTCTTGGCTACAGCCATGAGACAAAGGGGCAGATACATTTGCCACCTACATTGGCGGATAGGGGCAGGCACTGGTAAACCTGGCCACATGACAGTGTAAACCTGGCTGCATAACAGAGTTGCGGGAACTTCTGCCAGTAAGCAGGCAAATAAGAGTTACTTTATCTCCAAGCTTTCTGCTAAAGCTCTGAACCCTTCTCCTTCCCCACTTCTGTGTCTGCCATGTGCAACCTTTTCTGTCTGACTTCTGCCAGCAGTGGGCATGCTCAAATGGGCGGGCTTGGGCAGTTTCTACAACTCGCCCTAACTCATCTTAACTCTGCCCACCCATTCTCAAACTGCCTTGAGAAGCACAGACGGGTCTGGAAGCAGCTAAGATCCATACAAATAAGTTTACAGTAGTCAGGATGGCTCTTAAGCCAAAGATCAGTTTATAGCCTCAGACAAGTCTTCCAAAAGGATCGGTTTATAGTCTGCCTACTGGCAGATCTTCCTAAAGCTGTCCTTAAGCCAACAATCATCAGGAAAAAAAAAACCAAAAAAATTCAGGACATGGAGTAAAATCCGTCTCTTGTTCCCCAGACCTCCCCGACTAAAACTTAAGCATCTGGAGAGCAAGGCTCCTAACCCCACAGGCAAAAGAGTCATCTGTGGCATTTAAGGTGTGCCAGGGAAGAGATAAAAGCCCAAAAACAAAATTGCCAAGTGCTGGCACTCGCTGACTCCCAAAAGCTGTTGGGTCTCTGTTTTTAGTGAGGAAAAGGCCACGGGCTAGTCAATGCCCTGCCAGGCCATCAACAGCCTTGTTAAAAGTGCCGCCTAGAAAGACAATAAGTCAGCTGACTGCCCCCAGGTGCCAAGATGCATGGGTACATCAAGCTAAGAACTCCAACAGACCTAGGCTTGGCTACAGACATGGCAGGGAACCCAGAATGCAGCAGGGAAGTGATCTGTTTCTTTCCTTCTGGACACCAGAGTCACTGACTCAGTCCTGGGAGTTTTGGGATAGCACCTCTCCTTTATTGTCGGGTACAGAGGACAGCCTTACCACCTCACCAGATTTAATTGCACTTTCAGAGTTACTTAATGAAAAAAGATTTCCATCTAAAACAAGAGCTCATTGCTTCACTCCAGATCCACTGCCTGTGTTTCTCACGTGCATACAGACAGGGCCCTGATCTTTGCCTTGTCTCTAATTCCAAAAAAATAAATTCTCATGTACCACAAGCTTTTCTCTTCCCCGTTCCCTGTTCTTATTATTCAGACAATGATACAGGACCACCACAGAACCAGAGTCCAGAGATCATCAACTTTTTTCTGTGTCACCAGCATCTTGTCAAACAGAAAGTTCCCAGCCACAGCCAAGAGGGATACATGTCTCCAGAGCAAACAGATGGCAGACAGCATTCCACAACGCCTGTCTACCTTGGAAAACACCCCTTCTCCATTCCCCCCAGAGCCAAACGACATCCAAAAGTCAGCTGAAAGCAGTTTTTGAGAGGAACGACGGCCCTAGTCCCATCTACCTGTTTTTTTTTTTTTTTTATAACAAGCGAAAGTCTGGGATGCAAGGATTCGGCCCTTAATTACATCATCAGCCTGTGACGGTGTCCCAGCCTAAAAAGTGGGTGGGCCCTCTGTGCTTCCCTCTCTTTCCTTTCCGCTCCTTCCTTTTGTTTGTCCTCCCCCCCCCCAATAAAGCTCTAAAAAGGTAACCATGGCTGTGATTTTTTCGATCAGCACTCTCTTCTGCCGGCATGGCTGTCGCAGGCGGTGGCCAGCCACAAGCAGCGTGCCATTTAACCAACAGTATGAATACATGAAATTCTCAATAAAATAAAAAAAGAAAAATGGTAACTAGTGAAAAACTGGAAAAGCTTTGAAATTAAGTTGCTTTTCAGCATCCCCCTTTCCTGTGCTTCACAAACTAAACCTAATTATGACTTTAGCACTAATCCTAATTTTGAATTCTCATGTTTTGAAAGAATTGTTGCTGTAAGCTGCAGGAAAATGTAATGGAATTCAGCTACTATCACAAAAGCTACTACTTGGAAAGGTCAAGGACTTTTCCAAAGGTCAAGCTATGGCTTAAGAAGTCTTGGTGATATTTTAGCTTTTGTATATATATGTTAGGCGATTCCTGCAATGATTTTCTTGTATGCTATGTATGCTTCCAAGAACTCATAACAGTGTATTTTATCTGATATACCTATCAAGCATCCAAGGCCAAACGATTTCCTGAATTAAGGCAAATTAAGTTCAGACCCTCCTTTCTTATACAGCCTTAGTGGTATTTATACTAACATTATAGACTCCTAACATTTACCTAACCACTTCTAGGAATGTAATTTGAACACATAAATTCCCTTTTTCTGATATATTAACCGATTTTAGCTCTTAGTTCCTCCTCCTTTACCACTCCCCTTTTGGGTTGTAAAAGAAAGCCTGATGGTCACTGCCTGAGGAAAATTCTTGTCTGTCTTTATGACCCTATAAGAATTCAAGCCTGGTGACCTTGCTTTGGCTAGAGCACTGCTGTTGAATGGGTATATAACTGTAAACCTCAGAGACTGAGAGAGGATTTTGACTGGGGAACTAGAAGAATGAGATGGAAGATGAGGAAGAGCCAGATGGGGAAGAATGAGATGGGGAAGAATGAGATGAGAAAGACCATGGTGGGGCAGAACTAAGATGAGAGAATTAAGATAGAACTTAGAAGGGACAGCAGATAAATGTAGAGAAATCAGGCAAGAAGGGAGCTAGGCACGAGAACAGAACTGAAGCTGTGTAGATAGGATTTTATCCCAGAGGAATAAAGTAGACGGACTAAGAGCTCAGTGTACTTAGATTCTTTTCCCAAAAATAATTCATATCATTTGTAGTTTCTCTTCTGGGCCCCTGAGAAGAAGATTATTAAGGCTGGACCATAATAATTTTCGAAAGATTACAATAAATTGAATAATATGGTAGTTTTTAAAACATAATCTTACTCATTCAATTGTGAATTTTCAGTTACCAAAAATGCCTTCAAATTACCTTAACATATTATACATTCCTTTTTATGTACCCTAACCTACTGAAATCTCCTTATCTTTACCATGCTATACTTGGAGGACATAATATTGTATATATTAGTGTAGGAGCCCTAGTTATCTTCACTTTCCATCGTACATTATTATTTGTAGTTCCCATTATTCTAGTTTGAATGGCCTGCTATGTAGCTGTAGGACTGTAACAGTACCTCATTCGTGTGGAATACATTATGTTTCAAACCTGAATCACAGGCTAAAAGTCATGTTAGCCACTTCCATATTGACGGTATTCATAATCCTCTATGATTTGAATAAATTTGATCTCCCAAATCTTAATAATTGGACTTACAATCCACTCTACCCTTAAGAAATATAACAAAAATAGCCCCAATTTTTCATTCTTACTTTTTTTCTAAGACTAACCACATGACTTCTTCCATTTAACTTACAGCAAGCCAACATTATCTATCTAAGGACACTGTTCATGAGAAACGTCACATCTTGGTACTGTCTTTTTTTTTCAGTAATTTAGCTAATTCAGTTTTATGTCTTACGAAACATCACTCATTTCTATCTTGATTATTACTTGATGAAGCAACTAATCTGAATGACTAAACACAGGAATGTGTTTTCTATTGTATTACTTTATTGGATTTCTCCCCTACCTGCAGTAATACTGAAAACACTTCAGGAACTCTTAAGTTTCAAATAATAATACATCAATGAACATCATTAATTAATTTGTGATCAAACTTGTTATAATCCACAGGCATAATAGCATTGATTGTTTAATTACTATATATGATTTTCATCTATGACTGCCTAAGGCACATGTAAATGCTCCTGTTGCAGACTCGGTAGTACTAATAGCCATCTTGCTGAAGTTAGAGGATTCTGGAATGATACAAATTATTATCTTATTAAATTGACAGAAACAACAGCTCATCATTTACTTTGTCTCTAGGAGGCTTAGTTATCACAGGGTATATTTATTTACAATGGACTTTAGACCACTGATTACATATTCACTAATTAGTCATAAAGCACTTTGGATTTTAGCAATTTTAGCTCAAACCTCATGAAGCAGCCGCATGGGGTTGACAGCCTTCATGATAGTTTACAGCTTGACTTCACTATCACTCTGCCTACTCAATTTACTAAGGAATCCATTACTGAACCATAATCCTAGTGTGAGTACTACAATCTGTCTTAACCTTAATAATATGATAAA